>JAUJYS010003191.1:0-13491 GCA_033995665.1 Melogona broelemanni | reverse complement strand
AGTCAGTTTCGCTACGCACCCCACTCGACACCGTATTTTCAGGTCGCTCATGTCTTGAACGTGTAACTTAGCCGAACGTTTAGATGTAACTGCCCAGGATTCGATTCCCGGCGAGGGCCACGTCTCATTCACGGGGCATGGGTGAAAATGAGCACCCACTTATCACTGTAGAACATCATACAAAATGTTTTGTGATTTCTGTTACTACAGGATAGGTGCAACGATTGAAAAAAAAAAAAAAAATATATAATAAATAAATCACGTGGTCTAACGAGGATACACCGCTTTGAACTTGAACCGCGCGCTTTTGAGCGAGCGACTCAAAAGACTGTCCATCCACGCAGAAAAATTACGCTGACTCACTGAAGCGCGTCACGGCGAGAATGAATCCTGGTTCGCGGTCTCTCTCACCATAGATCACAATCAGAAATCGCCCACGCAACCGGGCGGCCTAATCGAATCGCGGCAGCACGTAAACACTGATGAAACGCTAGAAACACCCGTCTTACACACCAAACATTTCGGCTGTCGAAATAAAGACGACGACTCCGACAATTATTCGGGGGATTTAATCTTGGGTATCACGCACCGCTATCGTGTTTCCTAATATTATCGCCACTTTGAAAATCAACGATTACACTTCAACGCACATAAAAAATGACATGCTCGCATCTATGAACGATGACAAGATTCAATTGCACCTTAATTTGCTGGTTAGTCACATCCCAATACTTTCATCGGCCAATACAAAAGCTTTTTTAACGAGAAATTGTATATTATGAATAGGGTGTCAGATCCATAACAAATTTCAAAACAACCAACTAAGAGGCTCGTTAGCCATTAGATTAAAAAATTTAAGAATACTCAAAAAAAAAAAATCCGGTAGACGGCGCTGCGATGATCCTGCACGAGAATACCACTAATTGGCATGACAGACTGAACAACATTGTCTGTGGGCTTTTCAGGAATGCTGAAATCCTATATGTGCCCCTCTACAAATGCTCAGGCGTTTAGAGGAGTACACAATGTACATAGTGATTGATAATCATTGATTGCCAAAAAAAAAAAACTTGGCCAAACTGCCAATCTGCCATTCCTTCGACATATGCCTATTATATGCAACTGCTTTGCTTTGATTTGGTTATGCAAATCTGTCGGAGTTTCACTGACACGCGCACCCTGTATATGTTCGGTTTGCACAACTTTCCAATATGACGTAAAGAGCGCTCATTGAATGCGTACAACTGCAGCAGTTGTACAGAGGCCACGGGAACGAGAAATCGACCTATACAACATCCACGAGTAAAAAAAATACATTTATCACATATACAAAGAAATATACCAGCGGTACACAGAAAAACGCTAGGCAAAAATGTTTTGCTGACATGAGCGCTGGTGTGTTTACGTTCGAAATTAATTTTTGCGAACGACCACAAGTCTTGATATCACAAGCGCCTAGGCACACACAGTACAGTGTATTTCAGGTCATTCCTCCTAAGTCAACCCCCTCTCCAGCAACAACACACTCACTCTTCAATTCCCCTCCGTCCATCGATCTCCAATATTAACTCCACTCCGCACAGAGGCTGTAAACGCACTTTATTGCCAAATCCAACCTCTCGTACTACATGTACATAGAACATGTGTCAGCTTTGTGCGAAGGCATTACTTTGAATTTATTGAACAAACTTTTTTGTTAACTTTGCATTTGAAAAGCGCATTGATACTATCCAATCTTAATACATTACACACGGAAATAGTTAGTATTTCCTGAGAAGCTGAAGGCTTACATGTACTTCATAAACTATGTAACATTAGATTTATTCAATGAAAAAGGCCAACTGAACCTAGCAAGCAATTTTTTTTAAATATTCGGACAGTATCTCCACCCTTATCTCAGCCTTAGGATGTGATCCGAATATTAAACTACAAAACATTGTGTACAAGAATGACCATCGCCACACGTAAAATAACGGTAGGATCGATTCGATGAGCGAGGCGCCATTAGTACGCTACGGAGCGCCTCATACCAATGCCCTGCTTCAATGTACAACTTGTACTCCGAATGTACGGTCCGGCGACACAGGTTTGGTGGAAGATAAACAATTGGCAAAGCGGAAAGCGATGTTTCGAAATACATTTAAAAAATGTTGACCCTGAAATGTGGGATTCATCGCAAGTGTTATTCTTTTTGAAGTTCGTTCGGTGAAATCGCGGAGCGCAGATCGCGCGAAATTGGGGGAGCGGGAGGAGGCGGAAGGGAGCGCGGCTGGCGAGCCAGAAAAACCGAGTTTCTTGCCAGAAATAATAATGTTCTCTCGTTTATGCCGAATCCGTGAAATGTCACAGATTCCCCAAATAGAACGCGCTGCTCCAATAGAAAGCAGTATTTTGAGATTACGCGATTTCCGCGATCATCTCGGCGTAGACTCATTCGCGGAAGATGATCTGGCGCGACGTGCCGTGAATTTTGCAACTATTTCTAAAAACAACTAATTCTAAGCCGGGATACATACATTCCAGATCTAAATAGGACTGGATGGCGTTCCCGTGCATTGCAATTAATTTATTAAAATAATACTATTTTATAAATTAATAAATTTATTATTTTTATTACTACGACAACAATACACGATGCAAATAAAATGAATCGGCCAATAATTTGTCTACATTATTTTATACATTACTTTCACTATGTAAATTTTATCCATTTCTGAAAAAAGTGCTTTATTGTGTACACGTAATGACCTTGATATTTCAAATTGAAAAAATGGTAACTAGGGTATAAAAAAATTCTCTCGTACTTAGAATTCCGAACTGCAATCAGACCCATCCCAATTTATTAATTATAATTTTGCGAATGAGCGCAATTTGAAACGAAAAGCTAGACAGCATTGTCTATAGGACATTATTCATCCAAAATTATAAGCTACGCTCGGGCAGTGCTGAATTTAAATTTGGCTCGCTATTTAATTTCAAGTAACGATGCGGCTATAAAATTGGCAACTGCAGTTTTTAAATTTATTATAGTGGGGAGAAACTGCAGTTCACTGGAACAGCTATTGATTGTCACGTGGATGAGATAACAACGAACCAGCTGCAGCATAAGCCTGCACACCACCACCATAGCCACGAGAAAGCAAGATCACACCGTCACTAAATCAGCTGTTCCGTATGCCTGCCGAGCGTGTGGCGGACGCATCGTGCCCACGTGCCGAGCACACAGCTGATTCGGGAAGGGCGATTTCGCGTACCATGCCACCAGTACGTACGCGTGCACGCATATTGTTCGTAGTATGGTGCAATGCGCACACGTAAAACGACCGACTAGCTAAACACATAAGGCGTATTTTGCCTGCATGCGAAAAAAAATCCAGCCCAGTACAGAACATCACGTGACGCCCACTTCAAACCACCCCTCTATTTTCGTAAATATATCCTGTCGATCAAGATTCAAGAGTTATTACATAGGCTGATTACAAAGGTGATAAGTCAATTGGCCGATTGTGTTGTACTTTACTCGTCAACCTATAGGTGGCGCGCTCAACTAATTCAGAAATGCGCTATGAAAATATTGACAAGTTTTCGAAAGCCGCAATACACCTTATATTTTTAAGCTTCTAATTTTTGACGGCCATTATGTTACATTATATCACCTCACCATTATATCACATCATATGTTTATTATATCACCTCCGTGGACCAATTTGCATCGGAGATAAGGAATGAAAAAGTGACATCAGTTATTTTTTGTGGCAATCACATCACCTGGCATTTAATCTATGGGTTAAAATATTCCCAGAATATGTAGTCGAGAGCATAAATGGTGTTAAGTTGCGGGTTCAACCTTGTTACTCTAAAATAAAAAGGCACACCCGAGAGCCGAAAAAGAAAAAAAGGTGGCACCGGCGTTAGGTAATAAAACAGCGGATTATTTATCGACAAGTAAGGCGAAATATAAACGCCACTAAAAACTGCACAACCCTATTCTCACGATGTGAAAACGTTCGTCCCGTTAATGGGCAGAGAACGAGTTTCGTTTCACAATATTTTTTCTCATCACTGGAACACCACCACCACCCAAAAAATTGATTAGGTTGCAAAACCCTTTCAAACTACAAGATAGCGAAGCACTCCTGCAACACAGTTGTAGCACGCAGGGAATGCAGTCTCGTAAGATTACACACACGAAAAAAAAAAAAAATAGAAACTGGCACTGAATTTATTGTTGTCTCACGACGAGACCCGTGTATGGGGGAGGGGCCAACAGTAAACCCTCCATATTTGGAAGACAGGTAATTATAAATTTCGAAGAGAGAGAGAGAGATAGAAAACTACTTCGTGACTAGTTTGAACGAAGCCCAACAGCGAAATGTTGTTCCAAACTTATTTTGGAAACCGGATTTTGATGCACTCGCGCTGTTTTTATTATTGCGTTGGTTGTTTTTATTATCAATACCACGTGATTTAAATATGCGGTAGGAACCGGTAGTCGAACTTATAATAATAGCAATTAAAACAAATAATATTATACCGGTTATGACATTGAAAAGTGCAAGAAACATTTGTTCGTATGTAACCTTCAATGACGTTACATTGGTTTTTATTGCTACCACTAATTTCCTTTCGCCAGAATGCAGAGAAAACGATATATCAAACGAGGTTAATTTACTTGAGTGAGTCTGGAGAGTTCTAGCATATGATTGGTTACGTAATAGAAAATAATTTTTAATTGATGAAAAAAATTAAAAAATTACAGAAGCACGAATTATTTTACGTCGAAATGGCTATATTCGAATCTCAACAATCATGGACAAATTGAAAATTGTGCCGAGATACAACATTTCTACATTCCAAAATATCACATTTTTTAAAGATGCTGGTGTAATATTTTGTCTTAAAAACTGAAATTGCACAGCTTGAAGACAAATTGAAAATAAATTTGTAAGTCTTGTCCAATGAAAAAAAAAAGACATGGAAACAGAGAGGTTGCACGTAAAATAAAATATAAAGTGCATGTCTTAGAACCATTTTCTAGCACCTAAAAACCCGGAACGTTCTTGCACGTCTGCCCGCAGGTACAGACACCGAGAGGGGCGAACGTGTGCATAGCGACAGGTGTGTTTGGAAGAACACATTGTGAACCGAAAGGGGGACTCCAGGGGGCGGGGGGAGGGGGCGTTGGGCCAAAGAAGGGGGCAACAATTCGCGGAGTCTTATAACCCCCAACGTAATCATTATATTCGTCTAGGCAGTTTGCCATTCCGAAAAATGTCTGGACCTGGACGAGATAGCCAGCAAAAAAAAAATTCCCACCACTTCAGCATCGCAAAAATTTGAAACCAGCAATTGCATGAAAATGTTCTCGGCAAAAATTCCGAGACATTTTCTCGTCGAGCAAAATGTCTGGTTTTTTTCAGCAAGAGCCAAAACCCTATTTGTAGACTATACAAAAAAAAGAAACAGGTTTCGCCAAGGAATTTTTCAAGTCAGTTTGTAAGAGACACTGGTCTGTGCGTCTGACAGGAATAAACATTGATACGAAAGGCCCTTCGAAAGTATCGTAAATAATCCAAACTATGGCTGTGTACTATATCATGAAGTGTTGCTAATTTATCATATCGCGGAATAAATATTAGGGAAACATAATTACAATGTATAACATAATTAATGTCAACTGGCTAATAAAACAGTGACATAGTTTACTTTTGAGTCGAGAATGGGAACTTGTCGTGCCAAGCGCGAAAGCAAATTTATCAAACTGAAAAATTGACATCGTAATTCAAGCCTGTCCGCCCATCAATATCCCGACCATGTAATATTGATACAGACCAGTGCAATTCGAGAGACATAATTATTTCCAATCGCGTAAGAATTAATTTATGTTTCCTAAACGAGTCATCACGTGACACTACGTCTTACAGCTACCATAGAATTGTAAATAATTCTATGGTGATGATTAAGAACCAGCAACAGGTGGCTTACAAGCGGTTATACTTTTAAACAATGCTGTCATTGTAATAGTAATCGTAACAGACTACATACAGACATACAGACTACATACATACAGACTTCATACAGACTAGGACCTATGTACACGAGGAAAAAACTTTCAGAAAATAGGAGTAATAGCAAACATCGTATTTTTATAATTAAAAGGGGGATGAGGGAAATTAAGACTGACATAATATTTCGGGAGTACCATCCCCTGTAAAAATTGATCCAGATTATTAAATTTCTTTTTACGCAGGGGAACGACCGTTGTTTTCAATTTAACTGATTAAATCATTAAATAAATCATTTTAATAATTTTTCCAACAAGGGAAATGTGCATTTCAAGCACAACGACACCAAACCTGGCTGGCATTACGGAATAACTCATCGCCAACACTGCCGACTGCTTAGACCTCCAGAATCTCAACGCTCCACTTACGTGCATCCACTGCGGACGATTCACTTAATTATCGAGATTGGAGATTGACTCGACGGCCGTACATACAGCCTCAATCGTACGCCAGCCGCACACACACACACACACACGTCAACCGTGAAATGATTGCCCATACATGGTGCTGCCAGCCAGCGTCTCGATTGTTTCGCCCCGCTATTAGGTCTGTGAATGCATCACACAACCAATAAGAAAGCCGTTGTCGATAAATGGGGGTATGACCCCCCCGTTTCCCATGCAATACTGCAATGAACTGCTTTCAACCTACAATCGCATGCACATGGAAATTTATCCATTTGAACAACGTAATAGGTAAATACCCCCCCCAAGTTCTTCATAGATTTCAATAATACTTCTAAGTAGCATTTAAATTGAACTGATCAACTTTCTTGGTAACTTCATCACACCATATTACAACAGATTATTGATCTTTTGAAGATATTACACCTTAAATCCATCAGATATAATGTTAAACCTATGCAAAAATTAAATTATATAATGTATCGGTCAAAACGTACATCTGTAATCGGAAAATTTAAATATAAACCTGTAAACCCTTCCTTCAAGTAATTCGTCCACAAATTTGTGTTCTGCGGCTTTAGCGCCTAAGTTTTCGAAAAGGAACTTCGGGAAAAATCGTCATCGCGACTTACGAAGTTCAGGGCGATTTCCTGCTGGAAATATCTTACCTGGGCACAGGTATCTTGACCTCCTTGAGGACAGCGGCGACACGGGAGACAGTGGGGCGAAAATGACAACTTTTTTTTCGATTCGACGGAATAAATCCTACGGAGTCATCCGGCTGTTCGGAGAAAGATGGTTGCGATCCAAGACGTCACCTTTTTAATCAGGGAACGGCCGACAAAAATGAAGAACAATCGCGAACAAAAGGCGTAGGAGAGAAGGCGAGGATGGAGGCTTTCCAACAATCAGGCGCGAATGCACCAACACATACGTCGACGATGTCGTATTTCGGAGCGACCGACCAGTCCCCTTTTTCTTCCACTGAAAATGATATCACGAAAACCACTAGTTGTTTTGAAATATATTAATTAATCGAACCTGAAGAATGTCCAATGGAATTGTCGTTCTCACTACTAGGGGTAGAAATGTCACCAGGCGTTCTGTTTCTCGCAGGAAGAGGCCACGAAGTAGTAGTAACGTGAGAACGGGGCGACACTGGTATTTTCCACAGCACACAAACCGAGTGACGTATCGCAGAACGAAGAACGGGGTGTCGACGACGATCGTCGGTCTCGATATCTCGTTTTATCCGTGTGGTTGTGGGCCCAACTGGTGGTCCGAGCGGCCGTAATGGTTCGTCGAGCTATGATAACCCAGAATAATAGTAAGTTTTCACGCGAAGTTCTGGTTGGGGAGTTTCGAATTCGAAAATCGTAATGTCGACGACGCTGCGCGGGTTCTTAGCGTGCGAATCGTCGGGCGGCTCGAGTGATTATGACGGTGGTCGGTTGTTGCATAGCGTGGTATACACAAGCAGCCGCTGGTTGGTCGGTGCGTCGAGCAACAGTTGGCAGGCAAGCCCTGAACCGACCAGCTCTCGTCTGAATACAGGGCACGCCATGGTATCGGGTGGGCCGTGGCACATAGAAATTATCAATCCCGTTTTTATGATCATCACGTGTTATTATCAGCTGATCCGACGTGCAAACAAATAAAAATGTCGAGGTTTCGTCGTAGTATGCGGATAATGAATCACTTGATAATTACGAACTCGTCGTAGCTCAGTTGGATAGGGTGGTGGCGTGTAAGTAAGAGTCCCGGAGATCGAATTCGGGCAAGTGTACATTTTCCGCAATTACCTGTTTTATAGATCGTATATTAAATCCAGGCCGTACCTCGAAAGATAGATGTTGATATTACAAGAAGAACCATTAGCAAACTGGTGTCTTTACTCTCACGGTATTATATTCGTAAAGTCGTTAAGTTGTTAATTGTCGTTACTTAAAATTCATCCATAAAAATCACACGTCCCAGTACTATAAATAACACTACGTAATAAAATAAATCGAAATTTATGCCAATTAGACCACAAATAAACACGACCAAATTACAGGATAAAAAAGGCTTACCTACCATTACTCAAGGTGACCACCATGCCAAATCAAACACCATGAAAGCGAATTAATTTGTTTGGTCAAGCTTAACGACTGTAATAAAATATTTCTATAAATATGACCAGTGAAAAAAATTGGCATCACTTCAAACGCGGTATTTGCTCTACATGGATCCATTGTAAACATGGATAATTCGTACGATTTGCATGCAGCGCATATGCGACTTCTGCGTGACACAGGGGACTGTGAATCATCGCGCATTTGAAAACATGTACTGCGCGTAGTGACGAAAAGATAGGCTGTTGTCAAGTTAATTTAACATAGTGGGGCGGCGATTTTCGAGCGGAAATTCCGACTCTCTTAACAGACAAAACAAAACAAATTAACTAAAGTTTTAAAAAATGTAACTGCGAAAATGTTTTATTATTTCGTAGAAAGGAGACGTGATTTCTGAGGATCGCGTCCGTGAAAGGTTCCAAAGAGCGCCGCAACCGTTGTTTTCAGCTCACATCGACAACGATGAGAAAATTTTATGTCGTTTCCTTGTTGGGCAGCGCCATATCTAAATGACCAATTAAATGGCGGAGTGTCCTCTTAAAAACCGGTTGGGCGAATGATATCGCTTCCATTCCTCCCCTGACAAACACTTATTCGACGCGAAGCTACCGTACCCGAATGGGGGCATGCCAGAAAGAGTGCCTCTTAAATACACGTGTATTTCGCTTGGCAGGTATCCTGGTTCAATATTACTATTTGGGATGCGGCACGGAGTTATTAAAAATTAATCTTTGCCTAATTATAATTTAATAATTATTATTTGGAAATGATTTGTTATTTATGCCTAAGTAAAATAGATGAATAACAATTTAAGATTGTTAATAAGTTATATTTAATTGTAATCATTCAACTTCTAGTCAATCATTGATTAGCTATGATAATTGATTATAATTTGAAAATTGTAATCATTATTTATATTGTGGTAATTAATTGAAGTTTATGGCTAGATAAAAATGGCGTATCAGCAATTGAAAATTGATAATTATTATACGCAGTTTTAATTGATATTGGGTCAAATTTAATTATTATCTAACAACATTTAATTGATATCTGGTATTTCTTATTTGCTATCTGGTTTTTCCTAATTGTTATTTCTCATATATCTACAATAGTATATTTAATATACATTACATATACTATATACTACATATACCCAATATACTCTATTGCTACCTGCTATTTCTCAATTGTTAACTAGATTTTCTAAACTACAGTAATTACATTTTATTAAATTCTAGGAACGGTTGATTATTTTTCTATTTTCCTGATATTTGGGAAAATTAGTTAAGCGTCCAATTCATGAACCAACCATTTAGAAATATAATGCTCTTGTATTTCAGGCGTTATTTCGAAGAATACTACGAGGCACGGCCACATATGTAGGTAACGAATGTACGTTATGGGTGTTGGCTCGCTACGAAGAATGCCAGAAGCAACTAGGCGATGATTGACGACAAAATAAAAAGAGCTCAATACACCCTCTCCCCACATTCGGCGCACGAGGAAAGCCAATAACCTATTGACAAAACAAGAGTCAACGATTAAGCCAGTTTCGACTTGGTCAGATGGTGGTACGTGGTGGCGGTGGTGGTGGTCGATATACCAGTCGTCCATAATCAAATACTTTCCGTATACACGAGTATAAGCAAAAAATTAAGGAATGGTAAATGAAGCATTTTTTCTCATAAAATCCGAAACTTCCAAAAATAATTTTAAGATATTTACGAGGTTTGTTCATTCTTCTGTTTAAATACCGTTTATTTTTAAAGCCGTTTGTTTACACAATTACCAGAGAAGATATTAATGAGAATAATCGAATTAAACGAAAACTTAATTAAAATAAACGGAAGACAAATTGAGATAAACGAAATAATACACGTAGCCAATGATACATGCATATTAGTTGAAGTAATTGAAATACTTGAGAATTCATTGAAATCAATAAAGATTGATCACAACAAATTAAAATCTCGTAAACTAATCAAAATGAATAAAATATAAAATTAAATCTCGTTGACATATCAAAATGAATAAAATATTAAATTAAATCTCAACGAATAATTAAATAAAATATGCTCCATACAAAAACACTAGGTAGGTCAATGATCCTAATTGCAAATGCATCCTTCGTAAAAAATAATTTTAGAAAAAACCCAACGTTTTTACAACACAGACCGATGCCCCCGAATAATTGAACATGCGTATAACAAGCCCCGAACTAACAGGTGGCACAAACATCTACCCGCCCCACCGTTTAGCGTATTTCCGCAGATGACTATTCACCTGACGTCACATACGGGCATATCCCGTATCCTGCGGGTGGTCCACGTGTAAAGAAAGAAAATAGAAAGTCGCGCGCGCCCCAGATGAGGTGCAAATGAGTCGCTCCTACGAGCACCCAGTGACGTCACCACGCGTGCACCGCATAAAGCGTGTGACGTAAGCACTAAAAAAGTGGGGTTGGAGGAAAGGGGTGATACATGTTCTACAACCACTACGCTGGAGTCCTCCTCCCTCCTCCCCCAACACATACGCCTTCCCCCGCGGTCAAGGGCGTGGCACTGAAACGTCACAAAACACAGGTAGACGTTTTTCTAACGGGGTCTAGCGTTTTGATATGTGAAAGAATTACGTGTAGAAATATTTACGTTTGGCGGACCAATCGCCATTTTCGATTCGTGGAAGCGGCGCCTACACTCGGGGGGAAACTGGGCGGCGGCTTCGCTAAAATGACAATTCACAAATTACGATTTCCACGAACAGCAAATGAAGCACCTGTTTGGAAACGGTCCGACAGCTCGCGTAGATGAATCATTAGACATCGGCGCAAATAAACCCCCGAAAATACAACGATGGTAATTAAAATGCTATGCGTCAGAAATGAAGAATGGCGATGCCTAACTGTAAAATTGAAAGTTGTAAAATTTCACGCGTCAGTTATAAGCATACCGTCACTTCATCGTTGGGTAGATCTGCTGAATGTACGAGTATATGAAGTATGTTTCCTTGGAATTCAATTTATTTTTCTGAGGAGAAACGCCCATACGTGTGCAGAACCATTTTCCCAAGTAATATGGTTAATGGGCCAAAAACTGATTTTGAGCGTCACTCTTTCATACGGAGTTCCCTGTTACCCTGTAACTCTGAAAGTTTAGTGTGGCAAAAAAAAAAATTTAAAAGAACAATTTTATGGAAAATTGTATCCTCTACAATTTTTCTATTGAAAAAAATTTCTTAGCAACCAACAGGAAGTCGCCCAATAATAAAACTAACAGATTTTTTTCAGAATAAACAGTGTGTATGAAAAAACTGATTTTGATCACCATATTTTTCAAGATGGCGGCGCATACATATTTCGGGAGACCCTGGTCTACAATCTTGCCAAGTTTCAAAAATTTTGCAAGATAACGCCCATTTTGGCTCTAATGATTACATAGCCCTCCGTAAATGTGAATGGCACTGTTCTACAATTTAATTAAAATAGCAGCGATTAATAATGCAATCACCGCATCAATGATTGCCCCTATCCAATGACAAGCATACTGTCCAATTTTATTAATGGGTTAGCTGCACGAGACCAAAACGCATGACGCAATACGGGGAAATCGTTCCAAAATAAAAAAGTACTTGTAGTTTTTTCCCACGAGATGATCGCTCGAAGGCGCGCGCTACCTACGCGCCCCCCAGAAAAAGGCCAGCCACGAGACGCAACCAGAAATTATTACTTCCCTTTTAGTTTGTGCCAAGAGGCTCGCGTCCCACTTAAAATGGGTTTTTACCAGCATTCTGGCATCACCGTTTTGTCAGTTTTCCCCGCCGTCTGCCGTCGTCGCTGCTTTTCTCATCGAACACCTGTTCCAGTTTTCGTTTTACACGTAGTTCGGACATTATAATTGGTCTGCGGCGCGTAAACAGGAAAACTTGCGTCAAACAACAACAACACTGCACGTGCGGCTGGGAAGCGCTAATTTACCGCAAATCTTTCTAACGGACCGTCGATGAGGAAAACGGGGATGGAAATGAAGAAAAAAAAAATATCCTTAGCGCGTTCTAACTCATTTTGCATAGCCAACTACGCTTTCAGGCCACTGATGGAGCAAAATCAATACTATGGAGCAAAATCATGTTAGCAAATGCATTTCGAAAATAAAACTGGATAGGTCATTAAAACTTGGACACGTCATTAAAAGACGTAAATAATATAAAATAAACAGCTACGACGTGAACAATATTCGGTCAATTGTACCGCTTCGAAATCAATCTGAGATACATGCGGTCGGTTGACGGTTATTGAAAGACCTCCGGGTTGACCTGCTGTAAACATGCTACGACATGGATTTTAACTTTAAAAAAAGCTACGTTGTTGCCTCGTTTTTGCTCACAAATTCTATCTACGTTTCAGAAATAGAGCAAAATTGCTGACTTGCATACTTTTTGATAGTCTCATCGTTGAGAGCAATTAATTATTTGTTCCATTTCTATGAATGTAGTCTAATTCACCATTTTAATTTTTTTTTTGTTCAACGCTGTTTTTTTTTGCTGACGGAAAAGTAATATTAATCTGTAAGTGTAAGGGCTCCTGGCTAACTAACTCTAAGAGTTAAGGTCAGAGGCCAAAAATTGTTATTGTTATTATTGTATATTATCGAATTAACAATTTGCAAACAAAATTCTATTATTAAAAATATGATCACAATATTTTTTTTCTTAATTAATTCTGATTCTATTTTATTTTAAAGTTTAAGACTTTTCATGTGTTCAATTTAACGTGTCACCCTGAATGCAAGTCGCAATCGGCAAATCTAATTTTAACGAACACCCACCGTACAGTCATATTCGTGGGTTTTATTATACAGACATAACCTAGTAACCCGAATGAGGACCTCCCCATAGCAAACCAGCCGTAAC
>JAUJYS010003190.1:0-13492 GCA_033995665.1 Melogona broelemanni | reverse complement strand
TTGTGAAACAATACACTTACTTGAACCACACTTTAGGAATTCCCACACTTGTCTTCTGACTTCGAATTTTCTTGATGTAAACCTTTGGTGAATAGAAATTGGTATTAGGAATTTTACTTTTGCATATTTCAGCATTGTGATGCAATTACATTGTAACAATAGAATTGTGAATACCTTTACTTAGTTTGGAGGATCCTCTCCTCTTTGTTTTCTTCCTTAGGACACTTCAGAAGAAGATTGATTTTTTGTTCTTCGAAATTTAAAAAGTTCATTTTGTAAATTCATTCAACAAAACTGTAAGTCTCTAATCATTAATTTGTTAACAGTAATTAAAATTGTTTCATGATGTTATAATTCAATTTGTCTTGTCACATGATTGTTGCAATTACTTATTGTTTTAATTAATGATTTAATTACATGATCCACATTTTCCACAGCTTTAGTTGATAATTCGAATCTTCTCAACTGATAGTGATCAATCAGCTGTTTACAAAAATCGCTTCCACACTTCCACAGATCCACCTCTAGTTGATTGACACTTCTCTTCTAATCAATCAATAGCTTTAACAGTTATCAATCAATTAAATATTTTGGCAATTTTAGGCAATTGAACTTTGCCCTCTTCTAATATTTCAATTGTCTTTAAGTGACAAGCTTCTAGGTACTCTGCTGCAGTTTTAGGTCAAGAAGGGCAACACCAACTGTGAGTACGTGACAATATTATACTGACGAAGAAAAATCTCTGAATCAAATTGCATTAACGAGCTTTTATCTGCAACGCAGGCAAACGCAAACAGATCTCTCTATATTGGCGAACGCTGTGCCGGCGCTCGAAGAAAAGATTGAAGTCTCTCCGACGGTTGGAAGCTATCTACCGCGAAGGCAACACCTTTACGATCGAATATGGGATACTTTAATCAATGCAACAGGGAAGGAAAAAAAAATTGGAGTCTTAATGAGATGATAGGACTTGCCAATAAAACGGTTTCTTCGATGTGTATTTTAGGCCAGGGGCGCTCTCTCATCAGCGTCTCCTCGATAAAGTGACACTGTCACGTCCTTGCTTGAATAAAATTAGTCGGAACGTTAAGGATTTGAACCCACCACCCACTGATCCACAATTTTACCAAAGAAGGGCAAATTCACCTTTTTACAGAGTAATTTAAAGTTACATACGTCGTAGTAACACAGAATGAGATAATTGGTAGTGCGACGATCCCGGGTTCGATTCCCGGTTCTGGCTCTTCGGGACACCGATAAAAATGATTCAATCACATACTGCCAAATCCAAGTGTCGAATCAGATTTTTTTTAAATCTGATTTTCTTAATTGAAATCCCATTATTAAGAGGCAATGACGTTGCATCACGAGGGGTACAGAATCCCCATAGTGCTCCAGTGATTATCTAAAAATTTAAATTCTTGGCTAAACGAATCAGTTAATCGATATGGTAATTTGAAGAGAGGTGGTATTCGCGACCATTAACGAATATGCAAATACCACCCATCTTCAAAGAATCAGTTACTGCAGAGACTACTACTATAAACTAAATGAGTCAACAAAACTCTTGGAAATCTCGCGTGCGTTTCGCTCAACATACACCTCCTGCCTCCAAGAACCACCCGCCCCCTAATCATCAAGAAATGGAAGAAATCGACATCCAATTTAAGGTATCCCGCATTTTTTGTTTCGGCGATTCGAAAACCCGACCCGTAATTTGTTTTCTCCGACGCGGAGCATCTCGGAAGATCGCACACGCTGTTACACCACCCCACCCACCACCGCACCGCATCCCTCTCCTCCCCTCCCCTCCCCCAGCCTCATCCGATAGCCATTTAGACAGAGCGATTTATATTTTTCGATGCGCGCAATACGAGCGCTCTCCCTCATATAATGTGCGCCATCTTTCTGTAATATACGCGACGTTCAAACTTAATAAATGCGATTTGCTTCGCTCAGCAGTTCGGAACGGCAGCAGGCAATTAAGGCGAGCAAAAGAAATCATTAGCATTCAAGGCTGAAATTGACGTAATGCAATCGGCCACGCACATACTCACATATATACACGTCTCCCCCCCACACACATATATATATTTTCTATCTATAGTTAGCGATTCCGCGCATATATAGGCAGAACTCTATACCTACACACGCGGGTATTCTCTATCTATTGGTTAGGGTATCTATATATGGCACACGTGAGACAATGCAAATGTAGGCAAATGCGAGTCGAGATACAATTTAAATATTATACAGCATTCGTTCGCCAAACGCCAACCGTCGTGTGCTCGTGTATATCCGCGTCTAATCTCATTAATTTTGTGTCGTGGTTTTTTGATGAAAAAAATCTGCTCGCGTTTATTGTAGACGCGAGGAGACCTGCGGCCCGACAATTAAGATTGCATTCGATCTGGGCTCAAATAATAACACCATGGCGTAATGTGCTCCATTCAGGTTGAGATCCAAAAATTCAAAAAGTTTATGATAGAAACTACTTTCCAATTTCTCTATGTGGTCATCGCCTTATCAATGTTTTTGACCGCTATGATGTATCGAATATTTAGGCAAAATAACAAAACCACTGACCATCATTTTTTAATGTGAACTTCACAAATTACTTACAGTATAAGTTTCTGTTCTACCAACAAAACCAACAAAAATGATTGAATCAACGAAGAATCACATAGATCAGATAATTGGCCCTCTACAATACGACTACCTAAACATCACCCCAAGAACTCTTGTCAAAACATGAGCTGTATGGATTTTCTACCAAAGAGTCGATTCAACAGCGAATCACAGCTATTGAATGTCTGCCACGGTTTCGAATCAACAACGGACATCCTGCAGCAGGTCGGCAGTTAAGTTGCAAAGTAAAAACTGCAAGTATATTTTGCCAAATATATTTCCTACGCCAATATCAAACCCGTACGGCCCACCTGACAACGGACATCCTGCAGCAGATCGGCAGTTGAGTTGCAAAGCAAAAACTGCAAGCATCTTTTGCCAAAGATATTTCCTGCGTCAATATCAAACCCGTACGGCCCACCGAATCATCTCGAAGTCAAGTGATCGACGCTACGTGTTAACACTGCTAACACTTCCTGTGAACGGCATTTTACGTTTCAAAAAGTATACAAAAGGATGTTGCATTGGCAAACCACGCAGTCAACTCTGTACGGGCTCGCACCACCACCTTGACATTGTCTATAATCACAGGAAACACGTTTCATAAAACCCATATTTTATTTTGCGCAAAGTGAAAACTGGTCAAAAATGCTGCCACCTCTGGCACCGCGTTTACCGCGTCATCCTCTCATCTATACCCTCCTAATACCCTGCACACTGCTACTCACGAGGCACGATAAATGGTTGGGTTACGGCTGAAGGAAAACCGTTAACTTAACATTATTATAACCTGCATAAAATAATAATTTTTACAGTGATCTATTAAATACCACTACTGGCACTACATGTAATTTTTAGAAAGCAATTATGAAAGAGACTCAGTCTGACCGCCAGCCTGAGGAGGACTGGGGAAAGGAAAAACACCTTCTCCATATAGATCTTGGCACGACTAAAAAGCGGACGCCATTACGCTGTGTAGTTTTCCATTTGCACGCGTCACACATCTGTCATTCAACGCATGCTCTCTCGCATAAGAAGACACGTACTCCGTGGACCCCTTTCAATCGTACACAAAAACTTGCAACCAATTTGGTTAGAAGGAGTGAAAAGACATAGAAAAAATCATTCCGCTAACAATATATCTAAAAATTGCTATTGGAGGGTAAGGAATCGATAAAAAATTACCTTGAATAAAATGAAGAATCGATCAAAAAATAACTGAAGAAGAAGAAGAATAGATCAAAAATCACTTTCAAGTAACGATATACTCGAGTAAATCTTCGCAAAAGTCAATACAAAACAACATATAAATTTCGGTATTACCAAAATAATTTCGAAATTAAATTCGAAACGAAATTTCCAATTCGAAAATTTCAATTTCCAATTTTTTATTATTATTCCAATTTGAAATTTCAAAACTATCGTGTCGGATGCCATAGGTTCAATCAGAGGACCTCGGGAGGATCTGCTTCAAGAGAAGCAAAAAACAAATGGACAAGATGTTGTCCGGCTCAACGAATATTAGAATCGATTAACGATTCGCTCCGTGCCGTTCGTGTACAATAGGTCCCGGTTATAAAGGTATATTTAGCGTGTTGTTGGGCCCAGCGACACCATATATATCAGGCGCATTGAAGAGATGGGAGAGTGTGAGCCGGACAGGCCGTGGTTTCGGTCGTCATCATTATCCACATCGCCGTGAGAAGAGTGCGCCTACCTGTCAACAGATGAGCATCGGCTTGCATCGCGCGACCACCGTGCGGTGAATACACCTGTCCATTTCGTATGGGGGATGGCCAACCAGAGGCATCGACGGGCCGCACTTAATGAGCTCAATATTCCTCCATTGAAGATCTTTGAAATATTTGATATTTTTCTTGATTACCGAAACTTGGGTTCGAAACTTGGGTTCGAGTCGACATGGGGGTTTAGCACTATCTTTCAATATAAAACTGCGGTCGCCGTAGATAGAGCAGAACCGGAAGAGCATCCGCCAAGTGTGCAACGATCCCGGTTTCGATTCCCGACTCGAGCTTTCGTTATTCGATCCCAAGGCGTGAAAATGTGTCCCTCCACAATTTGCTCTTTCGAAGCGATTAGAGGGATACAGGATTCGTGTCGCGATATTTACTTCAGTGATGACGATCATCTATTGTAATTCCAGGCAGGTCGTATTCCAGGCAGTGGTGCAACGATCCCGGGTTCGATTTTATATCGGGTTTCGATTTAATACGCAAGCGTTTAGAGTAGTACAGAATCACCTGCAGTGCTATTCATTATTAGTAATTGACAATCATCGATTGTCACAAAAAAACGTTTAATGCCAGACTAACAGAGGCACTTGGCACAAAATTGAAAATCGTTGGTCGCCCCCTCACCTTAAAAGCGTGTGATCAATATAGCACAGTGGGCAACACTTTCCCTACATATTTCAGACACAAACGGCTCAACCTTTAGCTCGGACGCCGTCAAACTTCAGCCGAATCGACGTATGCGTGTACATGGACGTGCGAAACGGAAACCATCCCGCCATCTTCGAAACAATTTCGAACCCCGTCGGACATTGAGTCCAACCAGGCAGACGGCAGCACCATCTGGCGGCGATGGGCCAACGCTCAGCCGCAAGTTGGTCACGAATGAAGCCGACTGCGCTAGTAGCGGAGAGGAACCACTGAGGGCGTGGCGAGTTTCCTAATTCGGCATGCGTGTCCACGCAAAGCCGGGTTCAGGGGATTGTTCCCAACTGCAATCAACCCGTCAGCAGTCGCGGTCCGATATATAATTATCAATTTGGTTGCGAAAAGCTTATGGCGTGTGCAATATACGACGCACTGCTGAGCTGGGAGGATATATGCTTCACGTCGATTGACAGAAGGGGAAACCCGTAACGACCTCTGGCGGTCAATTTTTTCTAACCATGCTCAATATTTGAGCAACCATTTTTGCTTTTAAAGCTAACGGAGAGTCACATTTTAAATTAATATCTTTCGCCGGCAATTTTAATTCGCCCGAAGATTGGAGGTGCCGTGTGGTATAGTGGCTAGCGTGTTCGCCTACAATGTTCGACACCCCGGGTTCAATTCCCGACCGCGACCTCCGGAATTTTTCGAGCGAGAAAAATTCGTAAATACGCCATCTTATGGAATGGAAGTAAAACATGGGACTCTTGTCTGTACTTTGTCGGGTACACGTGAAATATCCCTACATAAGTCAAAAGCCCGGACTGAGCAAAATTATTTTAGAACGTCCCCTGGGGAGGGGTCCCGAGAGGACTACAAAATTAAAAATAGAAAATCATCGTCCTTTACAAGCCAATACTAGGCCCCCAATGGACTGTTACTACAAACTGTAATTGATTAATTTAATTGATTAAATTGTAATTGAATGATTATTATTATCTCCGTATATGACAAAATTCCCAGTGCCATTTGGTGACTTTATCGCCATTTAGTTCGATGCAATCGAAGTGGATCGAACATCGTATTCCAGTCTTATATTTTATTTTCCGCCATCGCCTGTTCGCCAAGCAGACCTACAATCCCCCTCCAATCAACCCGTCCAAAACAACCGATTCTTTATTATTATCGCGGACGAATTTTACTCTCATTACAAGGACTGCAGCGGCAATCCACGTGAGAGTTTATTCGGAGCTCGCTGCGGAATCGGCCGCGACGTTCACAACAATTATCCTATCAGTGAGCCCCGTATATTTATTGTGTCGCGTAATTGCTTACAAGTTCCGCGGCAGTTAGCCACGCTTGGCTCGCCGCATATTTTCCACCATAAACTTCGATACGATAAGACAATCAAAAACCTGACTCTCGGGCGCACCTATACGACGATCCCCCCCCCCACCGCACGCAGAATATGTACGTAAACACGTACGTACGCACAGAAAGCGTTGTATAAAAGCCTGATGCCCATAAAAGTGTTGCAACGCGCGGGCGTTTCGATCTAATCTAATAAACGAAACGATCCGTGGATATGTATAGACGCGCGAACCATTTATTTATGCATCATCTTCGGCTCGTCTGCACATTATCCATATCGGCAAAACATCTTCGTAAGACCCACAAGGCCGAAACAAGCACTAGTTTGTGAATCGAAAAGTGTAACGCGTTGAAATCAATAGGTATCAATATGGAAATCTCCAAAACAAAAAAAAAACGAAGGATGCCAAGGGAAGTTAATCAAATTGCAAATAAAAATGGTCTACATTATCTTCATTTTTATGTCGTACAACTAAATTATCATGGAATACTTAATTAATATTTTTATTCAGCAAATAATCAAAGTTGAAAGTTCGCGAAGTTTCTATTAAATGACTCACCCACTACAGGGTTTGTCAATATTTCAAATCAATTTTCAGTTCATGTGTACAGTTTTTTTTTAATTCTTGAACACTAGTGACTATCACTACATGATATTTTGTATCCCTCTTATTGCTATGACAATATGTAAGGAGCACATTTTCACCAACACACAAAGATCCAATAAGCGAGAGTCTGCGCTGGGAATCAAACCCGGGACCTTCCGCACCGCAGTCGGTGGCAATGCCGACTGGGCTAGACGGGTCGTACAAGTTCATGCCATAGTAAGAAATCGAACGCCCAACAAAAAACAAAACTATAGTCGATTTGAGTGACACAAATGTGGTTCCAAAAATGCAGACACTAGAGGTCGCCATCTTCTGTGGCTGCTAACTCGCCCTCGCAGTGCACCCAAAAACGCACGGAGGATCCGAGGACGATACCCGCGTTGAATCTCCGCCTATCCGTGTACGGGAATAATCGCGGACACGATTTAATAGTTCCAAATTGGTCGCGTAGGACTCATCACTGGATTTCCCAAACAACAATAACGCCCGGCTTCGCCAATAACATATGCCCGCCTGCATCAATGTAAGGGCCGGACTATCTTTTTAATCGAGCGTTAATTTGTCGAAACGACTGAGAAGACTCACAGCCATCGCTCGCCGCCCATTAAATGGGGGGGGGAGCATATGCCGGTTCTTACAGGGTGGACTGATGGTGGGGGTGGTGGCGGTGGAACCAGAACCAGTGCGTTTGGCAAGGTTAGGTATCGGCAGAGTTTGAAATTTAATTGATGGCGACTCTTGCTCCTAAAGGGAGCAGGATCTCGGCGGCTAGGAAAAGGGTGACGGTGGAGTAGTAGTAAAAGATGGATTTTAAATGCCGCCGCATCGAGCCCCAGAAGCCAATCGGCCATCACCAGCGCGGAGAAAACCGCAGACGGTCGATGGGCGACGGGCGAAGTCGAAAAGACAAAGATGGAGAAACGACTTCGAAGAGCAAGCACATTTCATATTAGAGGCTCGTGCGAACTGAAGGAGACTAGACTGGCATAATGCACCGTGGACTGTTACGCACCAGTGCGTTATACAGCCAAAATAAAATTAGAACCACTTCAAGCAAATGTTTCAAATACATTCGTAGCTCATCAGAAAAGATTTAATACGCTTGAGTTCGATAATTAACTTACGTAAAAATCATCTATAATAATTTACAAAACATCAAAACCTATTAGTTTGAATTTAAACTTTTAAAAAAAAATCATAAAACATAGGCTTAAGCAAAGATTTTATTTTTGAGACGGCGACACAAAAGCTAAAGACAAAAAATAGTCATTGCAAAGATTTGAACTCGCGGACATCAGTTTGTGAAGCCAGAACGCTACCGATTAGGCCACCCTCGCTAATTTTATCGTAATTTTTATTTTTATTAATAATGCGCAAGGTAATCCGGATAAATTTAGTAATATGCAAAATTATTCGTACAAATAAGAGATGTACACATCCAATTTGATTATGCACTTCAATTATCCACTTAAAATTTTAGACGTAAACGACTCTTAGGATATTTACATGATATTGATATCGTAATTCAGGATTCTTGACGGTAAGATAAAAATTTAATTAATTAGTAGTCGATCCAATAAAATCTATCCTCAATTCGATCAATAACAAACATTTGGATGCACCTGATTACGACACTAATGCATAACAGCTATTTAAGAGTGCGTATCCCCAACACACCCCCAAGTCCGAAAACCACACATTTCTATATGTGAGCGCGCGCGCGCGTTGGACCAGCGAGTATAAAATACGATCTGAGGTCGCCACGCCAAATGAAAACCAATCAAGTTAGTAGCCCCACGTGACCCATAGCCGGTCATTACGTTCAGAGCGAGATCTCGGACGAACGCCCAATCTCTGCATTGCACACACGCCAACGAACATCCATTTTAAGTTGCGATATTTCCATGACCGTCTACCCCATTTTCCATACTTTCTACGACCAACTACAGTATGCACCCCACATATACAGCCAATGCCTAATTTCAACGTACTCCCATTATAGTCTAATACAGTGAATAAGGTGGCTACGCCAGTTAATACGATACGTAATGTTTTGAATGGTGATGAAATTAAACAACGCCAGCACTGTACGAATTCGCTCACGTTGCAATCGCAAGTTGCTAGGAAACAATGAACGCAAAATAAATTGAGTTCCACGTTGTAAACTTAAATTAATCTAAATTTAATTTCAGATGAAGGCTAACGCATCCATAAGAAAATTAGCATTTTTTTTATTTTCAAATTTTTGCCAAATATACTGTAAATTTTTTTACAGTTAAAATTAAAATTACAGTTTAATATTAAAAAAATAAAAAACTGTAACACTTTCAGTTCCTGGCCTCAACTATAAAAGTCAGTGAGCCAGGAGTTTTTCCCAAGACGTTAGTAAACTATTCAACATGAGAAAAAAACTAAACTGAAACAACAGAGACACAATATTGATTCAGTAACCAATATTCTTTGAGATAAAAAAACCCAAAAAACACTTTTTTCAGTTTGAAGAGAACACTGAAAATAGGGTGGTGTAAATTTATTGCTCATTCTATTTCTCGGCCGCTGTTCTATTCGTACTACAAATATCGACTTTGTCAGTTACAGTACAGTAGATCCATCAACCAATTAATTTTTAAACAGCTGCCTAAGGATTTAATGAGGTGCGATCTTGCAGCCTCTGTGTCTTTTATACACTCAATGTACACCACTTCACGCGCGTACGATGGAAACGCCGAAAGCGTCGGAGGAATTTTATATGGAGAGAGCAAGATTACAATTGATAGACACGCTAAGCCCGCCTTGATTCCGTGAACAGTCGAGGCTAAGTTTGGAACAATATCGGAATTTAACTAATCAGCTAATTTTCCCCCGGTGGCCTCACGGTTCCACCACATCGTCACCGCCAACGCTGTTTATCCCCACCCAAAACCCCTTTCCTTCGAAGTGTGCTTACGTCACCAAAGCCTTTTGGGCGCGCAGTGTCACCATTGAAAAACGCTACGCGAGGGTCGATCAAAAAGTGATTTGCTTCGAAAACAATTGCATAAAATAATAAATTTTAGAAGAATTAATAAGCGCAAAAACTTAGAAGCAAAACAACAACGCTTCTGTAATATAAATGAGGGTCCTGACCTTTTGAACATCGTCGATTCGGGGAACACAAGCGCATCCGCAGCAGAATATTTCAAACGATAACATCGTGATATTGCCTTACCTATAAAAATAAAAGAAAAGAAAATCATTAATACAGTGTAGCACTCATTTGACAATAACCAGTCGTACACTTCGATTAACATTAAAAAAAATTGTAAGCAAAATTGCAAACAACCTTTGTTTTTAATCATCGCATTGAAGTAATATTTGGCCAATGCGTTTTAATAATATTGCCAATAAATTGAATAATTGAGGAAAATAAGTGTAAATAATCAAAACATGAATCAATAAATTACCATATTGATCAATTTATTGGTCAACAAAAAATAAGTGTAAATAATCAAAACATGAATGAATAAATTACCATAGGGATCAATTACTTAATATAATCGATACGCAAAGATTCAAAAACGATACGATACGCAAAGATTCAAAGATACAAAAATTGTCCCATAACACCGTTTTGTAAACGAAACTGAAATAATTCGCTGAAAACTGCCATAGTTGGCGACACCATGACCGTAACGCAACACTGGTTCCGCTGTAGACATTCAACAACATACACTGTATGTTCAACGCTTTTCAAAATGTTAAAAGTCAACCGGTGTTGCTTGGCGATTATCCTGTCGTTAGCGTGGAGAGGCACGCCCGATACGACAAAGCGTGGCGCCAGTCTGCTCCACGAACAGAAGGCGAACGAACAATATCTGCGTGATGTATTTAAATTCCGAGAAGGAAAATAATGCAAAAGCAATATCTGACTCGACGGGGGCTTCCGAACCAGCGACACATTAATGGCCGCCGACACTATAGGCATCCCCCTCCGAATCACCTGCCTATCAAATCGACCGTACGTTTTTTTGGGGGGGGGGAGGGGGGGGGGACGAGAGAAAATAAGAAAGAAAAAAAAACCGTTCCAGGCAACAAAGTGCTGTCAGACGTGAAACGTTACAATTCACTCCTGAACCACCGCAATTGTTTACCAGAACTCCGCGCGCCTATTTTTTTTATTCTGCGTGATAAAACTTTTAATCTTGCAATCACCGATCCGCGACACTAAATGGAATATAGTTCGTGCATTGCCACGCTACAAAATAAACATCGCCACCCACAAACGATCTAAACTCCCACTTTAGCGCATAAATAGCAAAACGCACATACCACAGATACAAACGGAATAAATTATACACTGAACATATTTGCCATGGGGCTGTCATACCGAACTTCTTGTTTACATTATTGCAAAATCTAATGAAAATATTTTCTCAAAATCATAAACAGTAAATAGAGAAATGCGAGATAAGATGGGTCGAACGTTTGTACCGTGGCGGTGAGCACGGAATAACAAATTAGCAGGCGCCTATTTAGAAAAACATTATTCGACAAATCGTTGATATTCATTTACTTGGCGCATGTACAGATATCTGCGAGACCCTAGCCCCAAAAAGACTGTCAAAACACTAACTGGATTTTTAAAAAAAATGACAACTGCAAAGTTAGCATTCTAAAATTCGATTAAAAAAGTGTGTTCGTGTCTCTTGTGAAAAACACATTCATTCAGACGAACAGTCATCAATTTCACCGCTGCCATCAAACTGACCTAGAAGGTCTAAATGAGTAAACTAAGACGCTCTCAGTTCATCGCTGTCGGTTTTTAAGATTCTGAGGTCTCAGGAGCAGACAACTTTCAATACACATGTACAAGTAGTCGAGAAATACATAATATTAATGTTAATATACCAATAAACAAAAACAGTCTTCATAATCGCGTGGTACACGCAGAAAAACGCTGCGGGACAAAGCACCCTCATTTTATACATCATTATGCTACGCTCTCTGATCAGTATCGATTAAACTTACGGTAAATTAGAATACGACATCATGAGGGAAAAGCTACACAAACTACTAAAACCACAGACTCAGCTCAAATTTGTACGAGTACAATCACCAATCGTTCATGGCACACTGGGTACCGCATTACGCGACCTGTGTATTGCGGAAAAAAAATCATGCTAATCAGAATAACATCTGGCCTAAACAAACTAAAATATTTCGAAAAAAAAAAAAAAATTATTCCGTTTCAATTATTTTGCTAATTATTTTTAGAAAGGAGTTCACACTGTTCAACTTACACATAGAGCTTTGTATTTTGGAACAGGTGATATTATTACTGATGTGTATGTGATACGTATGCGAAATACAAGGAATCGTGTTGGTTTGATAAAAATGATAAGAGGGTCTTCCCGTATCGAGGCGAGTGAAGAATCGACACCCGGCATCTAACTCGTACCTGGGCTATTATATGGCCGGGACACAGCCGATCATTATGGACAGTCTGGTGGGGAGGAGGTAGGGAGACAGGTAAAAAGGCAAGGGCGAGTGCTGCGGGGACCACCCCGCGTCTCCCATCTTGCCCCTATCTCACTCTATAATCGAATGACGCACATATAGACAAATTGACCGGCGGAGGACCAACACCGCGGAAACACGTTCGGGATGGACGGCAAGGGGGTCGTCCACCGCTGCCGTCAATGCCGACCGCGTTTCCCGACGAGCGGCGCGAGAGGTTCGAAAAGGTTGGGAGAAATTCCTCAGTCGTCGGTCGGCACGAAATCGTATAATGGTCATTTGGCAAAAAGGCGATGAATGGCCGCGGCGGCGACCGGGCCCAACGATAATTATGTGAATGCGCATGTTTCGAATCGAACATCAACAGCCGAAGTGAAGGAAAGAGAGGATAAGTAAGAAAGAAAGAAAAAAAATTACAAACAAAAAAGTAATAAAAATACGTCCACCTCACACACAGACAGACACGAACATATATCGGCAGGTAGGCAGACACGCCGGCCGGCCGCCTTCGGCGTCCATGCCCACCGTTGGCAGTAGCGAGTCGGAAACGCCAGCGACGGTGGCGAAACTAGCGGAAATCCCTTTAACTTGTCCGCAGCCAAGTACGATATAGCCACTTGGCCAGACCAAACAGATTCGACACTCGTTTGACAAATTCAAAGCTGATACTCATCAATGAAGAGCAATTAAACTGAAGGTCAACACATTGTAGCTAATGCAGCAAGCAATTTTCTCGAGGAGCTAATACTCGAGTATGTATTTTCTCTAAGGATTTAAAAAAAGCATTTGACGAAACGACGAATAGTAATTAAAATTTACTACCGGGCGTTTGATTATTCATGTGCGTATTGTCGTGTATTTTAGTAATATACCTCGTGATATTCTACCAAAACACTTAAAAAAGACAGAGAGTATAAAAAAACATTTGAACAATTTATTCACTTGATCAATTACACAGTCCAATATTCAATTCTACAAACCAAAAATCAC
>JAUJYS010003189.1:0-13494 GCA_033995665.1 Melogona broelemanni | reverse complement strand
AGAACTAACCAAATATGCATGCACCACTAGTGGCCAAAAAAGGAAACACATTTTTGGCTCAAGAGAGCACACATGCCAACAAACAAATTGACCGGAGCGAGTCGACCGAAACGACGCACCACGCACACTGCGCAGTACGTATACGCCAACAACACCCGGTATTTTTTTATTTTTTTTTTATATTTTGGTGATGTTAGAATATCATGGCTCAAATGTAAATTACTTAAAAGACTGGCGAATCAGTAAAGTGGATCTTTTGTAGCACAGCAAAGAATATAATCTGGCAAAAAAGGATGTTACAAATCATTTGTGTCGCCCTAAATATTTTTTCCAGCATTCAAATTACCATCCTGTATTCAAATTACCATCAATTTTTGTTTATTGCCACCATAAATCTCAGTTTTTAAAAGCTTTTCCACGCATGGCATCAAAGTGCGGCTGGATAACGTTTACATCGTCCTCGCGAACTATCTTTAAGCACCTATAATTTAGATACAGCTTTCCCTTTCGCTAATGATTGCGAAAATGAGCTAATAATATGTCAATTTGGTAATAAAAGATATGCCAAGTTGGCACGTCCAGTTTCAAGGTATGTAAATCATCTATAGAACGTTTTTATTTTCCACCTACTGAGATGAAGCTCCACATCTAAGTGGCATCCCTTCCCAGCTCCAGAGGAGCTGTTTTGACTATCACCAAGAGGGCAAGAACCATGTGTTAGATAAAAAATAATAGAATGTAACCATGTGTTAATCTGATTTAGTTGCAGCTAGTTTCACAAATCAACGAATTGAACTACCGCTAATGCTGGATTTGTGATGATAAGCTAGCGTTGCTAACAAAAATTCATAAAATCCTGTTTTATCGATTAACAATTGCGAAGAAGGTATGGTATTCGCATAAAAGTATTTTATATTAAGAAAACCTGATTAAACGTAAATAAAATCAGCGATTTAAAGTCTGATAGTGAGACACTTTTAATCCGTTAGGTACACAGGAATTTTGCAAAAAATCGTTCGCTGAACATATGACTATTTTGGCAACTAAACCACTACTTAACGTCTTTGGCAATGTAAACTGAATGAAGGGGGAAAAGATAGCCAGCGAATAAGAGGTCCAGCTGTCCAGACTTCCGACAGCGGCGATTAGCACATCTCGGATGTTCCGAGACGTTACGCGGCCCGCGTCAGCCATACGGTGTGCGGATGTGCCTTTCGTCAACACCCGAAATAGAATCGCTACGTACATGGTGACGTAGGAACAGTCCGTGACTGACATACTATGATACTCCCCACCACTACACCATACCACGCCATGGTCACGCACTCTTGGCTTCAGCGTTGTGATCCTCCTCAAACCCGAGGGTGTGGTGACTTGCATCATCTTGACAAAGACAATGTTTTAAGTGTTCGTTTTGACGAGTTACCACACAACGACGTGACATTCCAAGTTTACTGATGGCGATGCCGCTCAATTTTTCTCACTGAAAAGATTGCGACGTGGTGCTGATGTAACGAAATAAGGTTTTTCGCAAACTGTGACGTCACAACATCAAATCGAACGTTCCCTGGGCCTGACGCAAACTGACTTTATGAATTACGAGTCAATACAAATAATCCCCCAATTTAATTCATCAGTTACAGTGCTTTTATATAACTGATGAATAATATTGCTTCACTATCAAGAATTAAAATTAATTAATATTTATTTGATAATATTGACTATGCTAATTTTTTTAATGCGACGGCCATGTTGAATTTGCCAAATTAGACCATTAATGGATACAGACAATCACTAATATTTTTTTCTAAACTGAGTGCTCAGCATTTTATACTACGAATAAAAATGTTAAATTCTCAATCATCATTTTGGCCATATACACATGTGAACACGAATTATTTTTTCCTTGACCACCGTAAAACTTGCGCCGCAGAATGCATAGCCTCACGAGGATCTCTGTGCATAAGTGGTTAAAAAAAAACTTGGCTTCGCTATTTTTTAATACACGACCAAAAGCGGGTTTTCGAGTAGCGTTGGCTGCGAGTTGCTCCACCAATGCGCGAGGGCGGACGACGCGGACATTCAGAACAACATCCCGCGCCAAGGGAAAGTAGTAAAATAAAAATTATTCTGGAAAAGTCGAACTCGTTCACCTTGTTCCGAAGCTGCTTGCTGCCAAGGTTCAGCCGCCGCCGTATAGCCGCGGATGACTGACAACGGAAGTGCGTGCGCGCATTTCTACGTGGCTGTCTAGCAAGATCCCACACATTCACTCGTGTTCTCCGTCGAAATAGCTGAAGGCAGCGCTGGCCACTTTCGATGGCGTCTATATATTGCACCCTTGCCACCAACATTTTCGCTGAATCGCGCAGAAACACTCGGCCGGGCCAGAACTTGGAGTTTGCCAAACTGCCAACTCGCCCACACCGCCGTTGCCAACCACGTCAGAATGTCTGATCGACGACACCGTACCCGCGAAGCAACACAGGTTTCGCTTAAGTCCATTAGCGCGTAGGACGGTAGGGCAACCCTTGTTTTTTTAAGGAATGGATGTCACAAAAATGTTGACACCATAGACATATGGTGTCAACATTTTTGTGGCGATACTCGTAATTTTTTTTTTTTAAATCACCGTAGTGCTAATCACTACAGGATTACTGCACTCTCGAGTCTATATGAGGGGAAGGGAAGGGGAATGACAGCTGGTGTAGCCAGGCTGCAGGATCCACCCCTAAGCTCGAGACTCCCTAATGAAAGGAAGCTCAGGGGTGACACCAGTACCGATATTATTAGATAAATAAATTATTACAAATTACATCGATGAATAAACTATTACAATTACATCGATGAATAAATTATTACAATTTACATCGATTAACGAATAAATTATTATAAATTACATCGATTAATGAATTACAGAGATGCCTGGACAGCGCTTGCATAAGGAATCGGGGGTTCGAATTCCAGCAACCACGAAAACAATATTTTTATAAGAAACAAACGGATCTTGTATTGCTACCGACTGTGGTGCGACGGCTCCGGGATCGATTACCGGCGCAACACTGTGCGGCCTCCGTGGTACAGTGGATCTCCAGGAGTACTGCTATTTTTAAATTCACCCAATTTAACTTCTCTATCGATACAGTTTCGATTCAGATTAGCTAGTATCTTGCTCTGGCACGACATCGCAAGGTTATTTTTTTAGTTGTGACGAGCTTTGGCATCGCACGGCAATGATTGCATCTTGCAAGAAGCATGTGAGTGGGCAATACGCCCCACACCTCAATGCACCCCAATTGGCAACGCCGCATTTCCTTCAATTCATCTCCGGGTGCCAAAAGCATCTAGACACTGGTCCTGGATGGCGTCATCCCGCCATTGCAACTTCTTCGCTTTTCTCAGAAATAATTACATTTATCACCGCGCGGAGCAAGAACATCTTGCCTCATCGCTGCTACATCGTTCAAAACTGAATAGCGACTGGGTAATCGGTGCGAATTATACACTGCTTTGAGGCGGATGTTTCAATTGCCAGCCTAAAAATGGGGCGCGTTTTAGACTGTCAAAAAAACAAAAACAGTGAAATACTTAAAACTAATGCAGGAAAATAGTTCAAAATACGCATTGATAGTTAATAAATCAACGCCACGAATATTTGGCGCTTCAAACGTGTATTAGTCGCCATCTCCAAGGCGACTTACATGTAGTCTACATTCCAGACAAAAGCAAAAAAAAAATATCACGTGCATTAAGTATTGCACCGAAACATTAGGCATCACATTGATGGCACAGTTAATGCAAACTGTAACGCATATAGCTGTTTAATTTTACATGCGCTAATATGTGTCGCGTACACATTTATTTAGTCAATGAATTTCGCGAACCACCCCCAAGACGACATCAATTTAACCTCCAGCAAAAAAAAAAGAAACAAAAATCCTTAACACGATTTGTGCTAGCAGGGTCATAAGTCATATAGCACATATCGGAATTTGTTGATAAAATAGGAGTACCGGTACATACATCGGGCAGTATAGTGATTGATGCTCGACTACTACAAACAAAATTTTTGTTCTTTGGCAACGTCTAAGCCTTGGTGCAGCAACATGAGATTGGTGCGACTGGCCGATGTACGAATTCTGCCTCAATGTTTTGGCGATACATGGTACCACAGTAGATGAACCCTATGTTAGTCACGTTCACCTACTTTCGCCCATTTAAAAATAAATTTCTCGAATTTAAATTGAATTATGCATCGATTGAAATTGTGAAATTTATATCTAAAAACTTGTATGTATTGTTTACAAGGTTCTTCTTTGAAGCTAGTATCATGGACATTTCGACGCTGACTGAATCAACTTTACATTTTAGGAAGTCTTTAGTGAAAGGGAACACTTAATAATAAATTGCGCCACCTGCAGGAGTCTTAAAAATAAAATACGCTTTGATTTACAACATTACGGCATTTATAAGAGCACGAGGCCATTCTGAGGCACGGTCGTGAAAGGACACATTTCGCGCGCGAATTTTAATTACGAGACATTATCACCACCTCGTGGGCGACCTTAATTCCCGCTCATCGTGTACCGGAACACGAGCCATGCTCCATTATTATTGGATCCATTTTTGAACACCGCCAGTTCTGCACGCATGGAGTGAACAGTCATTAAAAACATATCTCCCACGCGTCATTCAAAAATCAAAAAAGCACGCCTGGTAGTGGTGGTTACGCGGGCGATATCGTAAAATTGAGGGACGGCTGTTATTACCATTTTACCACCGACAAATTTCGAGAGCGCGCCAATGTATTGCAATACACCTATACACACACTATTGACGGTAAATCGAGTTGCCAAACCGTTAAATAACCCAATGGATGGGTAGAAAAATCCATTAAAATATTAGCCCGGAATAATCGAATTTTGGACTATAACCGCTCGTGGGTATTTCCACCTACCATATTTATATATATTCCCTCCGTTCCACGCACTCCACCATTAATCAATCTACAACACTAATTAAACGAAAAGTAGTCACCCCCTTTCCCCTCCCCGCCATATTATAAATGTGATGGTGAAGTGGCTTTTGATACATTAACGCGTAAAAATGTCGTTCGGCAAATGCTATTACCGTTAATGCGTTCGGAGGGATATATTCTGCCAGCGTCGGAATACGAGAAATATGTGGTAATCCCATTATAACGTGGATGCATCGAGCGTATACGCTGTAAATTCGCAGAAGCCACCAACATCAGGCGAACATTATTTTGCCCCAAAATAAATATCAATAGGCAGACTTGGGACGTGATAAAAAAGGCTATTTTAAATACTAATAATAAATACATAATAATAACTTATAATAATAAATAATGATAAAATATAAATGCATTAAAAAATTGAAATAAAAAAGTGATATTACAGGTGCACGCTTGGAAAAAGAACGTGACAATTACAGGTTAAGGCGCTGCGGAAAAAATAGAAGCGAGAGGCCCGCCGCCCACGCCATTTAGGCAGCCAAGAAGATTCAATTATCCATTGTGTATTTGTATAACCTGCATACTTATCATTTTTAAACCAATTTTACAAATTTCAACCTTAGAAAGAAAATAAGTAAAAAAAAATGCCACTGATATAGTAGCAATTAAAAAATTGAGCGTGGTAGCACCGTGTAATGCGCTGCCATAATGTAGTTATGGTTCGATGATCAAGTAGGTTTGGCTCCGACTACACCCGACCCCAGATATCAAGAGTTGAACCGTGAACAAGCCTTTGAATATGCATCTAGATTTTTTTTTTACACCCTCGCGCGCGAGCGTCCATGCACGACGAGAGGCCGCGAAGAGACAGATGGCAGCACAAGAGAGTCTCGGCGGCACTGTCACACCTACCAGCCGCGCCGCAGCAAGACGGCAGCTCGACAATAAATAAATCATCGCACCGACAGATTTTTCCCCAGATCGCGATATCTTCTTCACGTACTAGTGCGTGGAAGGCTCGAGACAGTCACGGGGGCGATTGGCAAATCAGAATTTATTTTTTTGTTTTTCAAACAGAGCTGGCTTGAGCCGTTTGACCCTCTTCCGCTGTACCCGTGCCTATCATCTAATTAACTACAGTCCACTGGAGCAAAGCTATCTGCTTCAGTCTTGTCACTCGATGGTTAACGAGACGGGAAGTGTTTTCTAGAAAACTAGAATGCAGATATGGTTGTGTTATTCAAATTTTGGCCATCAATAAATCTTGTTTTTTTGAAGACCACTTCGGCAAGTTCTTGAAGAGAGGGTTAGCGCGTTTCGAACTTGCGATTGTAAAGCAATTGAGATAGACATTTCCAAACACTTTAATGGCGTTGAAAGAGCGACCGAACTAACAGCTTGGACGTGTCGTCCTCGAATGGTATCAGTAACGAGCTGAATTAATGAACAGATATAGCATTGAAATTTCTCAATGAAAATCAACGAACATCATTGGTTCCCATTCCAAACTATACGAGTGGTAGTTGAAAAAATGAAATGAATGAAGCAATTGTGACCAGGATAAAAATGATGTTCGTTCAACTGGACTACGCATGCCACTAATCGTGAAATATAATTGTTAATGTTCAATACGTTGCTTAAAAGAGGTGTCAATAAAATGTTTTGGGGGAAAAGTAGTTTTTAAATTACTTTTGTCCCCAGCGGAAAATAAATTTGAAAGCGGAAATTCCCTTCAAAACAAAGGTCAACGCATAACTAAGACTAGAGCAGATTCTGTACGTGAAATCAAATTTAATTAAAAAATTGAAGTCTAAATAAAAAATATGGAAGAATATGTTTGAAATTATCAATTAGAATTATATTGAAAAGAATCCTTAGGAGCCGTTGGAAAGTAACGATATTAAAGATAATGTGGTTTTCGACCAGAGAATTGCAGAGAAAACCACATCAACTCTAATATAAATTAGAAGTTGCTCATAAAGTGAATCGGACAAATGCGAAACGCCAGCACTGATTTCGAGGAAAGGGAAAGTACGAATTCCAGGTACAGGATGCACAAGTGCGCCAAGAGTTGGACAAAAGAGGGCACGCCCTTAGACCACTCGGGGTGGGCGAAATAATAAAAAAAATCACAGCCACATTCAATCTCGCGTAGTGATCTACGTGGACGCCGTACCCAGAAAGTGAGAACAACTTCCCCCCATTTAAAATTAATCTCCTTCTTTTAGTTCCTAAGGAATTTTAAAGGAACCCACCGAGCGCATTCAGGTATACAATTTCACAACCTCGCTATTCGTGGACCTGTTAAAACCACCTGCGCCGCGCAGAGCACGAGTTATTTTACAACAAAAATAAAACTGTCAACATACCACGACAACAGCACAACATTCCTAATTTTTTCAAAAGCAAAACTAATAAGGAAATTGTTCATAGACACCTGCAAAACGCTAAATTCAAACGCACAAAAATAATTTCTTTCTCCACTCCGCCAAATGAACATAATCAGGCGAACAATGCCACTTATTCACATACAATGTGATTTCGTAGAATAACTGGCACGGTAGATCTTAAAGAGGAACGCCGAACAATACAAGCACACAGTGTATATACTACAAACCAATGGCAAATTGAGAAAAAAACGTATAATTCCTGGCATGCTGGCACCACCACAAATTATGTTAGTACCAAACTCAATTAAAGACTTAATGAACCAGTAACCGTTAACTGCAGTCGGCATATACCATAAGCTGCTAGCCAGAGTATACCCATTTGGGTAGAAAGACCGCAAAAAAATGGCCAAAAGGGAATAAGGAAGGAAGTAAATGATCAAAAGGCTTTCGCCTGGATGTGTGCGACAATCTTTTCGTGATCGATTCTCATAAACAAACCCTCAAATGCAAAGAAAAATAAAATGGTTAAAAGTGTATTTCTATAGGACTTTACTTTAACTTAGTTATCAGAAAGTTAAATAATTAATTAACTCAAATGCAATTTAAAAATGCAATCACTCAATGGAATTTCCACTGAATTTCTTTCGGAAAATAGAAGTCAAATTTAGATTCTTACACGAGTATAGCTCAAACGTTTAAAGGTGATGTTTGAAAATGTGTTCTAACGGTAGCAGTTTCCTTCAGACTAATATGATGCAGGTGGAGAAAGTGGGTCAGAAACCTCTAAGACGTTCTGGATTTCCTATATACACAAGTGGTAACGATGCATGAATCAAAATAAACAAATAGACAACACGCCTTCTCTGACATTTTCTCGTTTTTTTGCTGACATTTTTACGGTTTGTTACTATTAACTTCCGTCACTTTTTCTGAACTTATGGCTTCAGCGTGCTCAATCTAAACAATAAATTAAAAAATATATATAGTCCAAGAAAGCCTCCCGTTGTGCATGGTCGCGAAAAATGTGACAAAACTACTGAAGTGAAAGTGTATAGTCTGGCCAAGTGATTTTGAACTTTGTGGCTTTTAAACTCTTAAATTTTCCTGACAGATTAAATTGTCTCTTAAATTTGGATGCAGAAATTACTTTAAAAAATACAAAACTAGAAGTTCTTAGTTCAGCATATCCATATTGTCAGATTAGTGTCAGACAAATTTGACAAATTTTGACAAATTCTGCGCCATGGCATCCACAGCGCCATCTCGTGGAAACTTAAGACCAAGGCAAGGGATAACCAGAGTTCACAAGAATCGACACTACACACTTGAAACTATCGAAAAGTAAGTTTTTTATTTAGAAAAAAAAACCACCTAGTTTTTGGTTTCCCCTCGTACAATATTGCACGTATCACGCCATGACCACTAAGAGGGCAGCATACAGATAATTTATTTAATACAGCAACACGGTACTGCATTCAATGTTTGGTGTTCGACAGCAAAGCGCAGCTCATTCTCCTACTTCAACTGGCGTATATCGATGGCCGAATAGCATTTCCGCACTCGAGAGTCTTCACTGTATACCTTGCACCCGGTGTCCTCGCGGCTACAAACTGAAACTTGTGTATATACGTAAGATTTGTGGAAAACGATGAACACGCGTCGCCGACGTCAATGCTGACCTATATAATTGCCAGAGCAGCACCGTTCGCAATGGTGCCACCACACAACACAAAACCAACCCCAGCGGGCGCCGCACCGCCAGGAGAATCGTGACGTCACGGAATTGAGCGTTATTTCGCGCGACGCACCACGTTCGAAAAGCATAAATTTATCCCCGTTTAACGCGGAAAACGCGTTTCGCCATCCGTGTGCCGAAACGTGTTAGGAGGGTGGTGACAAAAAAAGTATGCCACCGAACGAGAAAGACCAGTAAATTCATAAAATGCGAATGTAATGTCGTGACACTTTTAAGATGCGAAGCGTGCTCTTAAGATACGCTTTCTGCGCTAGAGGACGACGAGGTATAAATTAAGCGACGAGTGCCCATAGTAAAAGTCGTACTAAAAGACTGCAGAGAAAAAATATGCGCTATAAGACTACGAAAGAACAAAGTTAGAAGTTACCGTTAAATTAATGGACGTCAATTCTCAGCGAACATATACAGTAGAATGTTCTTAGGAGCCGTGTATGAAATAAATTAAGTAAATCTTAAAATTAAAAATAACAAAATAAAATTATAATACGGTTATGGGAAAATGTGATAATACATCAATCTGTATAAAAAATAGCTCAAACATGGCGGAGTTTTTTTTTCTTTCAAGACAACAAAACATCGTTATGAAAAAGATCTAGCTGATTAAAAGCTCGTGTGTTTTGTTATTGAACCTAAATACCAAAACGAAGTGACAAACGATAAATAATTTTAAAAACACACCGAAAGCAATTCCGACTAAATAAAAGAAATGTTCCGTGAAAAGAATCAAACGAGTCATAATGAAATCCTCAGGAAAAGAAAGGATGGGAAGTCGGCAATTTACATCCTAGGTAATAGACTGAATATTATTACGCGGACTGAAGAAGTTTTCACGCTCTGAAAAGCATTTATTTTTTAGTACAGTAGGAGCTTTGTATAAACGCGTGTTTCTGGTGCAAATAAGAGATAGAAACTTCGTACCCGTTCGCGTCGCTCGACGTCTAATCACCAGGAACAACCACTAAAACGCACCAACAATTTAGATTTCGAAAAAGGCCCCCAACCACTTAGACGACCGTGACTGTCGCCGCAGAACGCGCCAGCGTCGAGCGGCACGCGCTCGCATAGGCAAAAACGAGGTACGAAAATCGCAGCGACCGCCGCCAGGTATTTTTTCCGTGAGTGCACCGTCGCGCGCTAAGTCAGCCCATACTTAAGGCTCACTGTTATACGGAGAATCACTTTCCATTTTTAAACGCCCGCGCGCGTGTTACAAATCTCTGGCATCAGTATCCTCACTCACTGGCCGCCACAAGACGAAAAATTTAGTTCGGGTAGACGCGAACGCGGTTTGTCACCGATCGTACTTAACACATGATGACCGGTAGCAGCGCCACGACAGTCACCGCCGACCAATATCTGAGCGCCAAGTGGTGCTCGTGCCAGTACGCTAGCGTCAGGTGACGTGCCAAAGTCAACTAAAATAACATTTCAAGTTTAGTTACGCGTAAATACGCCGCAGTGCCATTTAGAATGTTGGCAGTCATTTTTTTAGGAAAAATATTTTCGGGTCTCGACAGTGCCAAATGCAGCATCGAAACCGAGCAATCAAGTTTGAATTGCGCTCGAAAATGTGCATTTGGAATGAGACGAGGAGGCTTCGATGAGCTGCGGAACTTCCCAAGGTGAGGCTGGGATACAGAAATAGAAATATAAGAAGTTTCATACACCAGGACTTCCCCCTCCCCAACAAGGCAAATGTATTCAAACAATATTTTTATGGAGTAAACATCAACGGCTATTTTTGTTCTGACAATGGACGAAACCAGAAGTCATCCCGAGATGGAACCGGAAATGAAATTTGAACTAGTCGGCAAGGGCATGCATGCACATCCGAAAGTTAGCCGAGTCAAACTTTTCTTTCGAATCCGGGACCCAATTGAAATAAACACATTTAAAAGAAGAAAAAATAAATAAAAAACGTAGCAGAAAAAGCTGCATTGGTAGATAATCGTCGTAGAACACGTAGGTAAAAATGGCCCCTAGCGTACTCAGTTAATTTTATTTTTATTTATTTTATAGTTTGCCAATCGAGAATTGCAGCACTACAGGAAATTCTGTACCCCTCCAAATTCCCTTTAAAGAACATTAAATGGAGGGACACATTTTCACCAGTGCCTCAAGATCGAATATCAAAAGCACGAACCGGGAATCGAACCCAGGATCGCCGCACAACAGGCGGATGCTCTACCACTGAGCTACGACGATTTAGTATTTTATACATTTATAAATATATACATTTTAGTATTCAGATCACCGCAACAAATCAATTTAAATTTAATAGGGAATTGAAATTCTGAAAGAAATCCGTATTGCTGCTATAGAATTCCGGTACGGGCTCGTTAATGAGGAAGAAACTTTCATTTCGGAAAATAAATTCGCCGCCAATGATAATTACTCGAAATCGATAAAGCGCCGTGCTATGCACACATAGTTAGTCTGAAAACTGAAAAATATTTTCGACAAAAGCAATGCAAAAAGACTACGGGCCCGTTGAAACCGTGTTCACGACAGTTCCATCGCCATCGATCGTCGTGACGTAATAGTCGATTAGGTCCCCCGCCGCGCGGAGCGAATGGATAAGTTGGGATAGGAGGGGGGGGGGGAGAAGAGAAACAGATCTATGAGATGTGATCGAAAACGCGGAACGGAATTTCAACGCGAAAAGATGCGCCCGCTAATTGCAGTTGCTGATGCGCTCTCTCGACGAATCGCGGGCGCCCTGTGCAGGCACGCGATAGGCGCCCGCGGAGTTATTATAGGGACGAACATAACGTCGCCTAATAAATCAGCCCGAACAGTAGCACTTGAACGAACTTTTCTAGTTCACGTATTAGCAGTACATGTACACATACGTACAGTATATATTATCCAGTTATGCGTTACTTAGTATTGAGGCCAACTCAGCTGAAAAACTGGAGGATTCGATCGTATCAATCAGCAAACAGGCTACTACAGTGGCCTACTGACGCCCATACTTTTAATAATTTCCAAAATTAATTTTAAAAAAATCAAGCCAACCCATATAGCAAGAATTGTCAGCGTTGAACCAATAAATAATCAAATTATTTAATTAGCAGTTACCTATTAGTAATTTCAAATTAGTAATTACCTACATGAATACGACCGCTAATACCCATCTTTACTTTTTAATCTAAGTAATGAATAACACAATACCATTCCGTATCACTCGTGTTGTCCTGGCGACATTTTCAACAGTTCCCGCGATCGAAACAAAATAGAATTAGAAATATAAAATGGAAATCGAATCGCAGGGAATCGAACCTAATCGATCGATCAATCGCAATAACGAGTCTTTTTTTTTTAAGTTCCCATGTCGAAGCATGTTTACGGCAGGCCAACCCTAAGGTCATACAACAGCCGTCCACCGACCACATGACCACATGCTTTTATTTCATTCACCATAAATGGGGGGGGGAATACAAAGAGGGGACACAGGTCAGTGGATACATAACACAAAACTCTAAAATAAAAAAAGGAAAGGGAGATAAGAGGGAATAACGAGTCTTGCGTATTTTATTTAAAAGCAGGGATCTCTAATTGTTTTTTTTTTCGAGCGTCATCTAACTAACGTTCTCTGTAATTTTACTTTTTGTTTTATAAGTCTGAATATAAAACACTTCACCGGCGATAGATGAGGTGATCTTTGTGGATATTATCGCTACCTTAAAAGCACGCCGCAAACGGTGATTTTCTCAAAGCTATTAATCATCATCTTTATTCAAGTAATCATTCGTCTCCTTTTGGTTAAAATAACAATGGCATCGCGCCAAAAACAACTTTTAAAAAAGCCTCATAAAAAGTACAAATAAGCAACCACGTCGCAATGTCCTCAAAACCAAAGCAGCTTTCAAACAGCAGACACATCCCCCTCCTCCTCTCTCACTCCTCCCGACCGTCCGCCAAAAAGAAGCCAGGCAGCCGACACCCCAGTTCACCGTCCTCGAGGTTCAACGGCTCTCATAGCGAAACAACACAGAAAACTCCAAACGCACGTACGAAACCTGCACCTGGGCAAAACTTTCTCGGTCGGTGAACGACACACGGCACCGCATCACGTGGCCAGGTCAACACTATAGACAGACGGTCGAAGACATGACTATAGCATCTTAATCATAGAGCATTTGTCAAATGGCTGGGTTCAACGTGTCTTCACACCCCCACAACCCGCAAGTTTACTCGAGATCGTGCTGTGGGCGTAAATAAAGTGTCAAAAACCGGTATACAGTACGTGCATGGAGTATACTGTGTATACATATATTTGTGCGTACCGATGGTTCAGTGGGTATGGCAACATCCTACGAAGCCGACGGTCCAGGGTTCGATTCCCGGCGCAGGCTTTCGTTTATTCGTTA
>JAUJYS010003188.1:0-13495 GCA_033995665.1 Melogona broelemanni | reverse complement strand
CATAGAGACACGAGGGTGCAGTTGTCCTGTGGTGCACTAGGCGCTACGGTGACTTTAAAAAAAAAAAAAAAAAATCTTATTTTGTCTAAAATAAATTCTGTAAGTAAATAAGCTGATTTAGTTTCATCGAATTTCTGATCAAACTTACCACCACCTTCCTGTAAACGTTTTTCGCAAACTCCAATTTCTGGAATTTCCTCTCGGTGGGAAAAGTAATTTGTTCCAACCAATCGAGCAAGGGTGTTCCGACTCCAAGTCCGATATTGGTGTACTGGGGAGCGTGGATGTGGGTATCCACCATGCCTGGCATTATGAATTCACTTTGTAAAGAAACGAATGACAGAGAAAATCAAATTAGTCCATTAATATAAATTTTTCTAGACAAACAAGAAAACAATCCATTTATTGTGGCAAGTAATAAGACTAATTTAAATCCGACTCACTGATTTTTCAATGTATGAACTTTGTTCCTGTCGAAACCAAATCGTTGGCTCAGTTCTTCTAATTGACTAATGTCTTCAAGAAAGGCAACCTGTAATTTAAAAATAAAAATCCTTGCTTTTAGAGATTCTCATTCGAAGAATTGAACAATATTGAGCAATTGAAACTAAAGTGCGGGAGCACGCCGATATAAATGTCGAACAAATAACAAATACACCGTTTCTGGCCACCACATCAGTAACTGTTGTAGTTCCTGTAACTGATGACTATATTTGCCTTTCTATCGGGCATTAAATAAATAAAAGTTAGTTTGATATTTAATAGGAATTAAAAATTTTAATTCCTTGTTGTTGTTATGATCCGTCGAGTCATTTCCGATTACATGGCGTCACCAGGAATCGGAAACGACTCAACGGATCAACAACAACAAGGAATTAAAATTTGTAGATTGAAACACATAAATTACATTGGAATTGAAATATTGTAAAAAGTGTTGGACTTGAAACCGAATTTTTAATTTAACTGAAACAAAACTTTAGAAACAAAAATTTAATTTGAATTGAAATAATGTTTAGTTGGATTCAGTCGATGTCATTCGTACTTCATTTTTTAAACAATAGAAGTATTATAGCGAATATTTTTTTAATAAACGAGTAGCAGTTCCAATGGAATGAAACGCCGAAGACTCATCTCAAATATTATTTCCTGGAATATTTTCCTGGTTCTTCGCTAACATATGTTGAGCACGCGCATAGAGATTTACGTCACACGCTACCGTATGTGAATCCCGGCTGTCTTTCCAAAAGACCACACATAATAAAAGCCACATCCGGTCCTTACATTACACGGTGCATTCATGCACTTACCTTTCCGTGATGAACTCCCAGTAGCCTGTGTTCGCCGGCACTCATGACGTTAGACTCGGTAGAATGTACCACCGCTCCGCAGAAGAGCAGCCATTCCGGAGCGACGCTCATTATGGAATTTCTCTCTCCGTTCCAGACTATCCTGATCCGATATTTTGTCTCAAAATCTCTTCGGCAACGGACTAGCCAAATTTAGAAAAATTCCGATCAGAAATCCAGTTCTGGTGTCGTTCGAATGTGGATTGTAATCAGAAGCTTGGTTGCTCTAGTTCTGCCTCAGGTGTAACATTGATTGCAGTTGTCGATGTTCTTGTCATCTCGAGGTTTGCTGTGCGCTCCTTTTTTCTCCCCATTCATCAGCCGTGTCTGCTCTATAAGCAGCAGAGCGCAGCATTTTGCTACGTTTTGTGTGGCTGTGACGTCACACGATCATTAAAGCTACATGGACTGAGCCAATACCACCTAGATACTCAAAGGTGGTATTGGCTGTGAGCGTGAAGGAAATATTTTTTTGTCAAGACAGCGTTCAGACAAATCAAACAACAGCGAATCAAACAAATCTTAAAACTCTTAAGCAAACTGAAGATTTTCAAAATTTGACAAATATTCAAGTTTTTATCCATCCAATAAGTAACCGAAATTCAGTTATTATTTTTATTTTTATTTTTTTTATGGGAAATGTAAGGAAACAATATTTATCTTCAAAAGCGCACATTGTTTCTTTAGAAATGGGAGGCAACCACTCATAGCATTCGTGCATGTACTGTTTTGAAGAAAATAAAAAAATACAAAATCAAGGGGCATGTTTCGGCATTAATCCCAATTATTAAAGTGCTAAATAATAACTATTTTCGTGGACGACGACAATGAACTTATTTGCTTCAAGGCGAAAAATTATTGAAACCCTAGCGTTGAAAATGCAATTCGAATAAGTTTCTGCCCAAGTTTTAACCAGCAATTTCCAGAAATATGTATTTTACGCGACCCAGAATTGCCAATGACATTTGCCATCTAACCTTTAATATTAGTAACTAATCTGTGCTAGTGAGGTGCTGCCACCTGTCGGTCTAAGTGGGAACATCGGTGACGTCATATAGACCTTGATCGACCATTTTGTGTTGTGGAAGCCATGGTGATAAGATGTCGTCTTGCGAAGAGTCGACCACTTATCACCAAGCGGATTTGCCCGTGCAGGCTTTTCCGGTGATGGAGGAAATTCGGAGACAAGGAAAACTGTGCGATGTTTCGTTAAAGGTACGGTAAACCAACATTCATCACGCCCAAATACTAAATGTGTCCTTGAGTTTGTCGAAGCGATGGGCTTGTGCGTCGCTCTTTGGTAGAGTTACGCAGTGGTAAAAAATGTTTCAGTCGGGTCAAAAAGTTTGTTATTGTCTCGATGTCAACGATTATTGTGACCCAACAAAAAAATATTATATTGAGAATAAAATATGCGTCAAAATCTTGTAGTTATTCATATTTTTCTTTGGGAGATACCTTTTCTTAGAGAGGCAAATTTTTCTTAGATTTCTAAGATTTAACAAGGGGCAGAAGCACGTAGTCAGATTTATGGTTAACAACGATACAAATGTTTGATGCTAGCTCAATATCCGACAGGGTACAAATAAATAAATTAATACTGTGATATCTATAATGCTCAACAATGTTTATTCATTACTACCCGTGCCTGTCTGATCTCGCTTGGCATGAAGCGTTTGTATCGTTACATTTCTTAAAATTGTTGTCAGTGCCAAAGGCCCCGCGAAATATCTTGCCAGTTTCACAGCAGTGATTCTATATCGTTCTTGTCTGTTGGAACAGGTGAACGATCAGACCTTTACTGCCCATCGCATTGTCCTAGCCTCGGCCATCCCTTATTTCCAGGCCATGTTCACGCACGACATGGTGGAAAGTAAACAGAGGGAAATCACCATCCAGGGTATCGAACCCAGGTAAATACGAAAAGAGGCATTCCAAAGTTGGTAGCCTACAAATTAAACCCTGGTTCTGGTGTTGAAATACATTTCGAATGTAATTCATATCGTCGAATGGGTTTTTGTTTTAATTATTGTATTTTATTCATTTTGCAGTGCTCTAGAAGCGCTAATCAATTTCGCCTACAGCGGGAAGGTTGTGTTGACAACTAGCAACGTGCAGGCCATCTTGTTTGGCGCCACGTATTTACAGCTGAACCGAGTTAGAGATGCCTGCTGCGATTTCGTAAAGAAAAGGTAACACGATCTCGTCTAAAATTGGGATAATAATAGTTTAAAATTGGAAGATGTTACGTGAAGTCAGGGAACGTTAAAAAAATAGAAATTATGCTGGTGTGAATTTCTTTATGCAAACGAGCTGTACAAAAATCTACCACGAAAAATCATAGGCATATCCCTTAACATCATTCCGTTGTTTTGATTTCTCTGTACATTTTTGTTGGCAATATGTACTCTTACAATTTTATTTACAGGAAGTAGTATTTCAATAATCAGTAGAAATGTCAGGGGAAAAAATGAATCAAGTGCAGGGGTAGTTAGGGACGCTTGTTTTCAGTATGCATTAGTAAAATTGGAACAAAATTGCCTCTAGAGTTAATCTTAATTCCTGTTTTTAGAAATTAACTAATATTTTAAGGCAATATGGATGGAAGTTATAGTTTTTTTTTAAATATTGTTGTTTATTTAATATTTCTTGAGCAGCAAGCATCGTTATAAATGTTATTGTATATTTTAATTTCCAGATTGCATCCCAACAACGTGCTCGGATTCCGTCAGTTTGCCGACACGCTGGGTTGCGTTGGTTTAGTGGAGGCCGCCAACCGTTTCATCCAAAATCACTTCGTGGACGTGGCCAAATGCGAGGAGTTTCTCAATCTGGCCTTCAACGACGTCTACGAGATCATCGGACGAGATGAGTTGCACGTCATCAGCGAAGAACAGGTGAACTAGAAACTAGAACCTAGACTAGGTTAGACGTTTTAAAATATCTGTGCTTAATTATAAATAGAAATAATAATTTAATGGGTTTATTTTCTACTTTGTTTGAAAAAAATAATAATGAAACACTATTTACATAATAATATTAGAGTGTTCTTAGGAGGCGTGTGTAGAAACATAAAAATTAATAAGTCCTTGTCGTTGCCATTTACGTCATTTGTTGGCAAGGTTTTTGAAGCCGTGATGGTTTGGGTGAAGAAAGACGTGGCCAAGCGAAAAGATTGTCTCTCCGAGCTGCTGACCCGAGTGCGAATGCCCTTGCTTACGCCACACTATCTCACCGATCAGGTATCTACGGAGGAACTGATTCGGACCTCGCATCGATGCAGGTCAGTACTGTAGTCTATTAGAAGTTGGTGCTGTAGTTTGGATTGGATAGTTGTTGTTTTATCCCACGTCTTGATATGATATTTTGTGTTGTTGTTGGTTGTGCAGGGATTTGCTGGACGAAGCCAAGGATTATTACCTGATGCCGGAGAGACGTTCGCTGCTGCAGAGTTTTCGTACCCGGCCTCGGTGTTGCAACGATATTGTGGGCATGATCTACGCTGTAGGCGGACTCACCAAATCGGGTGAGTAACTTTTATAGTTAGAATAATGTGCCACTACCCTATTGGACACTTTTTTTTTCAGGGTTCGTAGTCATCTGAAAAGTCTTGGAATTAAAGGGAAAATAAATTAATATTGATCAGGAAAAGTCAGGGAACATATATTTTTTTTTCGTGACTTTATTTATTCAGTTTATAGACAGTTATGCATAAAATCGCGCTGTGCTCGCTTTAACTTGTACGCGTTGCAATATCAATTTGTCTTGTCTTACTTCTATTTTTTTTTAAAGGAGACTCGCTGAGCACGGTGGAGGTTTACGATCCGATCGTTGGTCGGTGGCAGATCGCCGAAGCCATGACCATGTTGCGAAGTCGCGTCGGCGTGTCAGTGATGGGCAGCAAGATGTACGCGATCGGCGGTTACAATGGACAGGAACGACTCAGCACTGTGGAGGTGTTTGATCCGCTGGACAAGACCTGGAGCAAGGTGGCCTCTATGAACTGCAAACGCAGGTTAGTAGTTGGTGGGAGGATAACATTTAAACACTTGGAAAGTGAGGGAAAATTTCAGGGAATTTTGGTCAGGGGATAATCATCCGAAAGCAGAAAAAGTCGGGTGTAAGTTACGAATAATTCTAAATGCAAATAATAGTTTAATGGCTCTGTTTTCTACGTACAATTTGTTTGAAAACAAAATAAACACTTGTTTCATTATATAAAAAAAAACCTAAATAAATTGTTTTGTGAAACGCGCAAGTCAGAGGAAATTGTTATCGTTTTGGATAATTAATAAATTTATTTATTTATTAACTGAAGTAAAATTAAACGATCAATTAATGTCTAGCTACTAGAATTTTCTAAAATATAATCAAGAATAATTTATATCAGGGAAAGTTATGGATACATGTAATTTAGAATTTGTTCATGGAATGTTTTTGGAAAAATTCATATATTTTTCAAAGGAAATTAGTAATTTTTTATATTTTCGCCAGGAAAACGTCGGGAAATTGTCAGTGTGCTGTTTGAACCCTGAACAGACAAGTACTTGTCTCTCTTTTTCTAACCTCTTGTCTTATTGGAATGGTGCTTCAGTGCTGTAGGAGCTGCCGCCCTGAGTAATCGCCTGTACGTGTGCGGTGGTTACGACGGCGTGTCGTCATTGAACACGGTCGAATCCTACAACCCCGATAAGAACGAGTAACCGACATTCACTTCTATTCTCACCTCGTTGATGAATTCGTGTGGCGTTGTCAGTCTCGAGTGACGTTGAGCTGTGACTTGTTTCGTGTTGTAGGTGGACCATGGTGACCAGCATGTCCAAACATCGGAGTGCGGCCGGCGTGGTGGCGTTTGATGGTCAGATCTACGCCCTGGGGGGCCACGATGGACTCTCCATATTCGATTCCGTACGTACCGAGCGCATTCTTAGTCATATTTAAAAAAAAAAATGGTATTGGAATAGTTTCTCGTATCTCGTAGAGATGTCGTTGTTTTTTTGTATCTCTTTTTGTAGACAAAATTAGTACTTGTTTGTGTACCTATCATAGTTTTTTTGGTCAAGTTAAATTTATTTTCATGATTTGTGACACTGTTTCATTTTCATCAGCGCTTTCAATTAAAACACATGATATTATTTTTATAATTAATGTGTTAACCAATTTCATTTTTCGTATTTTCAAATGAAGATTTCAAATAAATATCTATAACTGGTAGGGTATTTACAATTTACAATTTGAACCCGCAAGCAGCCTCTTGGGATGAGTACAAATGAATAATGTATAATGTGAAATAATAATGATTCTTTATTTTGTTATGCACCGAGTCTCCTCAATTTAAATCTCAAGTTTATGTCACTCATGGTTCCTGGATTTGCAAAAATAGGCGACAGATGGCGTTATTTGTTCTCATCCCCCATCCCTATTATTCAGGTGGAGCGCTACGATCCTCAACTAGGCCAGTGGTTCCCCGTCCCGGCCATGTTAACCAAGCGCTGTCGCCTAGGCGTAGCCACCTTAAATGGCCGCCTCTTCGTCTGCGGCGGCTACGACGGCTCCATGTTCCTGCGCACGGCCGAACTCTTCGATCCGGTGGCCGGCCAATGGACCCACATCGCCCCCATGAACGTCACCCGCAGTCGGGTGGCTCTGGTGTCCAACTGCGGGAAGCTGTACGCCATCGGTGGCTACGACGGAGTCGCCAATCTCAGCACTATGGAACTGTACAATGCGGAGACTAATCAGTGGACGTTTGCCGCGTCCATGTGTGCGCATGAGGGTGGGGTGGGCGTCGGGGTTATTCCGGTTGTCTAGGCGACCCCGTGTGACCAGATTGTTATATTTTACCGTGAGACACATCTCGCTCGACATCACTTTACCACTGTATCTCAACTTCATAAATTTCGTAGTAAAATGAAAATTAACTGATTAAATAATCTAAAAATCAGTAAAATAAAGTGTTGTAGTCATAAACAATGAAATAAAGTTTGATTAATAACTGTCAAACATTATTTCACTGTTTGTTGGTTTATTTTATGTGATCAGTTAATTCTCATTCAATTATTTATCTGACTTGGTTTGCACCACCTTCGTTTAACTTTCTCAAATCGGTTCTGAGATGGAACGCTTCACCGAGGCCTGGTGTAACGAGAAATATTTTAACTAAATGTTAGGGTACATTAGAGGCTAAACAAAAGCTAGTGTTTTTAATGCCTCGTCTATGACAATAGTTTTTATCGAGTATGAGATATTTTAGGTTTCTTATGTTCAGGGTTATTTCCTCAATTGCTGGAAAAATCTCAGATTTTGCTATAATATTTCAGTAGCGACTAAATAGCGATGCTATTGTCTTTTTTTATAAATTTATTTTTTTCCGAGCTCATTTAGTATTATTTTTTGTGCTAAGCGTTTTGGTGAGACAAATCTCTTTCTTAGACAAACTTTTAATATTTTAATTATACACCAACAACGATCCGCTGGCGGAAGTCTTGTTACATGCACTTTTTTTCCTTAGCTAGATATGGAAATATTGATTAAGCTATGGCCGCAGATGCTTATTTTATTATTTTTTTTTTTTTACTGTAGTAGACCAAAAATATTAATACTAGTCATTTGAAATGTATAGGTTTCTAACATCGATGATTCTCAAATACAAATGTGTAAAACGTATTAAATGCGAATAATTGTACTATCGAATCTCTTCAATATGGTCTTTTTGCATCCTCCTCATTCTGCATCAACATAGAAAACTTACCGTGTTTTTTTTATTATTTTTGGGGGCAATGCGAGTCAAAGGTCACTCTTTTCTATGTACAGATTCGCTTAAATTTACTAATGCTTGCATGAATTCATGCCTTATGATATTTTAATGCATCATAGGTAAATGTAATAAATATATTTATCTCTAATATCATTGCATTCGGAGTGTCAGTGATTTTTCTACAAACGAACTTCGAAAAGAATCAATCAACTTTGCAAAATTTTCTAAAATGTCATTGGTTTGTATGTTTGTTATTACTGTCTTGTCTTTCTTTATTTTTTTTTTCTATTATTGTTATTTGTTTCAACACTGTTCTTCTTATATCCGAAATTTATAGTTCATTTATTTACAAAGCTTATTGCCTTTAAGTGCATCTGCAAAAAAAGCGTTGAAAAAAATGCAAAGCGGCGAATAAACATTATTCGAAATTCCATATTGGATAACATAAATCCAAATTAACTGGTTTAACAAATGTACGAAATCGAAAGTTTTTATTTTGGTTTATTTAGTTTTCTATTTTTAGCAGCGCAGAAGCTAAGATCAAGTAAACATTAATTGATCTGGCAAGCCTCGTCCACCGCCAGTGTCGCTGCTGCCCCTCCCCCTTGTTAACTCGCTCCACTTTGGGTGACCGATGACGTCACATCATTTTTGTTCGAAGAATTTGTGCGATCACGAGGTCCGGTTGTGAATATATCTGCTTTATCAACCAAAAGTAATTGTCCGAAAAGAGAAGATTTCTGTGTCTTCGACAATCAATTTCTCATTGATCAACTGTCTGAGCGACATCTGTGATTGTGTCGAGCCAGACAGACATTTCGACCAGCAGGTGTATCGAAAAGAAACGACCGAAAGGTAGGCCTATAATCCTGAAATAAAACATTACGCCAATGTCTACGGAAATTGTGTAAACAAACTGCATTGACGTCGACTTGCGGTATTTTTTGCGAGGTCACGAGGTTAAATCAACAGTTAAATCCGACGCAATTATGTGCTTCTGTCGCTTCTTCACCATTTCAGTGTTATCAAGAGTTTTGACATTGAATTTTCGTTTTTTGACAAAAATAATTGATTGTGTTGGAGCGGCCGAATACTTAACGCCACCCCAACATTAATTTGTGAAGAATGAAGTAGCTGTAGTGATCTCATTTGCCCCTAGATGAACATTTGCTATCTATTAAAGGACATTTATGCTGCTGCGTCAGATATGGCCTGTCCATAATGTTCGCAAAGTCTTGCTATAACCCTGAGCTTTTTATTGTTAGTGTGGCATTGAGTGCGTTGAGGAATAGTTAAGAGTCAAGTTAAATTGACCGTAATTTCTGTTTAATTCTTACAAAGAGACAGGGCAGGGGCCATCCGCTTAAGTTAAAGAGACCCAGTTCGCTAAACGCAGTTACGCAAAGTTCTTCCCTCGAACTATCGAAGAATGGAACGCCCTTCCTCTCCTCCTTGAAGTCCCGCCAGCAAGCTATCCGTACCTGGAAGGCCTGCCCTAACACGCTAACAACTACGACACCTCTGAAATTCTAGGTTCGAATCACGATATATCCGAAAAAAATGGGAAAGTCTGACTAGTGTCTTTGGACTCCTTCCTTTGACCGCCAATCTTTCGACTTCCGTCATGCCTCCAATTATCAGTAGTCTGTTTTCAGTTCGCTAAACCGCAGGACGCATTTTCATTTCCTTCCCAGAAGAGCTGAAGTGAACCGACTGAATGGAGAACAAGATGTATAATCCCGATTACAACCCGCCCTACAATCCCGGTTACGGCTCTGCCTATCCTCAACAGCCGCCACCAGGTACGCATTACACTGTCAGGTTTTCTGGAATTCCTGGGCTGTCATCGACGACATAACTTGTTAAGTACCGTAGAGTTGTTTTGCCGACCCCTTGTGACTATAAATAAAAAGCTCGTTAATGTTGTCGATCGCTCACTGCATCCCGTAGTACATAATATTTGTAAGACCTGGATTTACCAGACTTACTAATTATTCCCAAGTTCGACCAGTCTTTGCCGATGCTGGTCAGTTTTAAACAATTGAGTAATGAATATTTAATTACGAATATATCACATTAAATTATACACAAGTTTTTGGCGAAATTAAATTTAAATTTTTTTCAAACAATTTGACATGATATTCGATTGGTTTAAAATTTGATATGAAGCAATGAATCGTGAAAATATTCAGGAGAAAATTTTACACGGCGAATTCACCATCATCATGGCTTTACACAAAATCTAAATTAGTTCAATAGATTGCAAAGTTCATTCCGCGCGACTCACTATTTACGTGTCGAGAAAATACTCTCGTCGAGTTTTGCGCGTGTCGAGGTGTACAAGGCAGTCCAAAGTTCATTTCACGCATCTCACGCTCTCGCAAAAACAATGAATTCCAAGGCTAGAGTGTGTATTGAAGAATAGATTTAGGTGACCAATTGGTCACACAAAATCAAGTCTTACATATGTCATAATATAGAAATAATTAACCATCCACTGTATGACACAACTTAGTCTCAACGAGTCGGAGACATATCATTGCGAGAATTGACGTCATCTGAGGTCTTAATGTGACTCAACTGAAGTACAACGTAACCCTTTGACCTTGTACGATCGACGAAACATTTCGTTTTGGAAACATTTTTTCTCAGATGGTGAAGTCGAATTTGGTCATAAAGTCAGTTGAAGGTGTTTGTCACGAAGCTGAACTTCAATTGTATATTCAGGATATTCCGCATCTGTTGAGCACCAATACTGTACGCTAGAAATTAGACAATCTTGGTCTAAAATCATTTTTTTTTCCTTTTTGGGAGAAGCTGGATTTGGTTTACTCTGATCTTTTATATTGAATTTATATTAGATCATTTGCTCGACGAGCAACTTTTACGAACTTTTTAAGTGCAAATGGATGATCAAAGTTGGCAGAATTTTGCTCGGCAAGTTTAATTGCTCGGATTTCTTGAAATATTTGTAAATGTTGCTCGCCAAGTAAATATTCCCCGAGCAAATACTCTAATTTAAATACCATATTAAAGAAACGTTTCATATCTTGACCGTCACTCTCAGGCCAGCAGATGCCATCGTACGCCACGGCCCCGCCCGGTACCTATTACCCGCCGCCGCCAGGACCTCAACAGGGAATGGTCTACGGTGGTCAAGCCTACCCAGCTCCGCCGCCCACCTACGCTTCGGCCACCGGCACCGTCATGGCCCCCGGGGCCAACGTGGAGTTCCGACCCAACTCGGTGAACCCGGAAGGCTATCCGACGGATCAGGACTCAGAGGATCACACCACCTTCGGATCGTCCTTCTCGGACAAGAATATTCGTAGACTCTTCGTGCGTAAGGTGAGTGGGAACATGGAAGGACAGGGGTCATGACTCGCCTGGAATAGTTAGTGAAATTAAATATTGGCCAGGGAAATTAATTCATTTCTTTCGTGTTTTATTTTTTAGGTTTACTTGATTCTGCTCTCCCAGCTGCTTTTTACCTTTTCGATTGTGGCTCTTTTCATTTTCCAGTAAGTAACGTCAAGTATGAAAAACTGAAAGTATTTTAAGAGCTGTGTTTTATTTTGTTATCAATCTGAATCACAGATTCGGTTATTCAAATATTATAAACATTTTGAAGTTGCCGAAATGTGCCCTCAAATTATGAGAAGTAATCCTTGACGAACTATTTTTATTTATGTGCCCTCATTAGCACCTCTATTATATTTTCAATTAATTATTTTTTTCCATTTGTCCAGGAAAGATGTTAAAGGCTTTGTGCGTTCGAATCCTGTCTGCTACTACGTTTCTTAGTAAGTGATATTTCTTACTGTTATTTTTGTGGTTTGAAAGGAAATGTTGTTCCTTTTAAAGTGGGTCTTGAATTTGTTGTCGTTTCTATTTTCAGCGCTACATTCCTTATCACCTACATTACCCTGATTTGCTGTCCCGCTGTCAGGTATGCCTAAACGTTTCCTTGTTTTTTTTTAAATATGTAATAAAAGTATGTAATATACTTGTACGTACCGATGGCTCAGTGGGTATGGCAACATCCTACGAAGCCGACGGTCCCGGGTTCGATTCCCGGCGCAGGCTTTCGTTTAATCGTTAGCTTGGGGTACTGGCGTCACCCCTGAGCTTCCATTAGGGAGTCCAGAGCTTAGGGATAGATCCTGCAGCCTGGCTATCCCAGCTGCCCTTCCCTTCCCTGCCCCTCGCACATCTTCATAGACATACGGGTGCAGTAATCCTGTAGTGCATTAAGCATTACGGTGATTTTAAAAAAATGTATAATTCGCCTTAGTGTGACTGATTCTCAATCTAAATCCCGATGTAAAATAAATATGTCTATTTTTAACAGGCGAAAGTTTCCAGGAAATGTCATTTGTCTGGTTGTATTTGTAAGTATACTTTTATTATTAGAAAAATTATTACAATTATTTTTAAAATATTGCAGTTAACAAATTGTCATTTTAATTATTTTAAATATATTGGAGTTATCAAATAATCTTTATAATTGTAATTAAGTTAATTGTAAGCTATTAAATAATTATTGTTAAACACTGAATAATTATTGAAATTATTTAGAATGATGTTTAAAAAATCGTTTGTTAAATTTTTTAAATAAAATAAAATTTTTAGAAAATTTAATTATTATTATTATTAAAATACAGTGATGTATTAAATTAGGTGTTCGTTTTTTTTTTTTTTGTTTTTTTTTTGCAGACTATGGCCTTGTCCTACATGACCGGAACGATTTCGAGTTTCTACGACACGAAAGTTGTCTTGTACTCGGCCGGCATCTGCGCCGGAGTCTGTTTCGGAGTCACCATGCTCTCCATGTGGACCAAGGTAGGAAAAGAGGGGAGGTTCAACCCTCATCCGCAGTCCCCGCATTTCCGCATTCATTCTTGCATGATCGTTAACGTTTTTTGGTTTTCCTTTTAGTTCGACATGACTGGCTTCGGCGGACTCCTGTGGATCGCCTCTCTGGTTCTCTTCTTCTTTGGCCTCATCGCCATCTTCACTTATAACGAGATCATGTACACCGTCTACGCTGGACTCTTTGCTTTTCTCATGATGCTGGTATGACACTAAAGTGTGCATTTGTATTCTTCACGAGATGTCTTAATAAATAATAATATACATTTATGAGATGTATCCACGACTGTGACACAAGAATACTTATGAAGACATCTCGTTATTGATCTATAACGGCCCCAATATATTATCTCCAGTGTTGAGTTCGTTACTTTTAAAAAATAACCGGTTCCAATTCCCGTTCCTTTTTTTGTTTGATGTTGTAAAATTGTGCCGCTGACAACGCACTTTTTTTTTTTTTTTTCCGGATCACTGTAGTGAATAACACTACAGGAGGTTATTGTACTCCTCGCGTCGCTGC
>JAUJYS010003187.1:0-13496 GCA_033995665.1 Melogona broelemanni | reverse complement strand
CGGAGTCACGATGCGCCCCACTCTCAAGCACAATTGAAAAAAGCTAAACCGGTTCAGCTTTTTGAATTTCGACAGGGATATAACACAATATGTTCTTTTTTTCACGTTACGTTTAGGCATCCTGCGGTCTTTTGAATTTCGGTGTCAAGGTCAACGGCCTACCCAACGGATGAAGCCAAGCGAGCACGTACTGTTGAGTAGTAATTTATGTGGACCGAGAAAACCGGTGAGTTTTTCTTTTTATAAAATTTCAGCTATTTGGGTGCGCATGCGCACTAGGCCCGCGTACAGCTCGCCGGTGGCACCAATAAATCAGAGACGCGTAAGCAAAACAATACAATTAATGGCTGGCACTCAACTCTCGTATATGTGGCGCAATGCTCTCGCTACGTCGACCATAAGAGCTACAGTATATGTCTCTCTCTCTCTTTTCCTCCAAATGTATTTATGACAAAGGTCAGCTGCTTTTCGGTGCTTGGATTTATTGTGAAAGGATTGTTGGGGGAAAGTCAAGCGCGCCCACCAATGTTGGCGATGAACAAGTCGCCACGATATTGTGCCGACATGCCGTATAAATATAATTTTTGACAAATCGGCGCAGGCCTGCTTTTCCACCCGCTTGAGACCAGATGCGCGAAATTTGTCAAGTTGCAGTCGTCATAGCCCAGTTAGTTGATTTCGATTACCGACGCGGGTTCTCTCGGATAATATCATCGGAGTATCCCCGTGCCTGTACGTTGTCAGATACACGTTATAGATCCATACCTAGGCCAAAAGCCTAGACTAAGCCAAATTCCAAATTACCAGGTCGTCCCCTAGGATATTTTGAGACGCATGCGTTGTAAGTCTCCTCAACAAAGAGTAAAAAAATCACAATGAATGCTAACACTATGTACGAGTATGTGCAATGCTTAAATAAATAATTAAAAAATTATTTATGCGTTACTTATTAATACGGACGTATTACAAATTTAGTTAATTAATTTTTACAACTAAAATTCTTTGCATCTGTCAATTTTTTTTAATAAATATATTTTTTTAATAAAATAAGTAAATACGACATTTCTAGTGCATTTGTTAGACTCCTAATTTAAATATTTAAAAAATACACTGCATTTCTACGACAAAGTGCAAATGATGATCCCTAGTCTACGCAGTTCGTGCAACATCGTGCGCGACAAAATCGCTCAGCGTCCTCGCCTCCCCCCAACTGCGCAGGCGCAGTGCTGCTCCCCATAGACCTCGATTGTGGTGTGGCCCCGGCGCGCTCGCTCTCGCATAAATTTAGCATCCTAATGGCTTTTCTCTTTTGTTTAGTTAATTAAATTAGCAACCATCAGGCTAATGAGTACCCTTCTATTGACTGATGTATTGTTTCGTCTTGGGAGACGACGATGTTGTCATTGGAGAGACGTACGCGAGGGACAGAGATTTATGGGAATAGGATAGCAAAAGGAGGTGAGAGGTGCGCAGCGAGATTAATTAAAAAGGACGATTTCTTGGTTTAAAAATTTAACGTTGGTCTACTTGTGAACTCCTTAAATTAGAACGAATTTCAGAATCATTTTTATACACGTATTTACCGAAATCTGGTGCAAAGAGAGCCAACATTAAATTTAGAGCTTAATTTTTTAATGGGTTTAAAGCAAAAGTATTTTATACCTGTACTTAGAAATCACGATTTTTGTTCCACGTATACATGTATATTCAAAAGCTAAGCTTACGAGACGCAATGTCCAATTTACTGAAGAAATGAATACGATCATATCGACTGATAATGTGTGTTAATCTTATAAGGTATTATAAACCTAGTAATTGGTAAGACAATAAATGTCAATAATGAATAACCGTTCTGAGATATATTGGGTGTATTATTAAAAAGGTAATGCCGCTATTTATGCCAACTTAACAATACACGATATTTTCTATACACAGTTAACTTATTCAGTTTTTTAATACCCTTCTTTAGCCGTCTGCAAACGTTAATGAAATTCGTTGAGACTGTATATAGAGAGAGGCATTAGCGATCGGTGGGGGTGCCGTGGCATATAAACAATTACGAAAAATGTATTAAAACCCAGTATATGGTTCGTCGTTCTCGTATTAGATTTTAACGACCCTCTTGTCTGATCCTAACATCCACGAATATGTACATACGCGCATCTGCAAGAAGAGGTCGAAAAATTTGTTCCTAATTTTCTTTCGATACACATCCCGCATATGCATATACAAGTTAGCGCCCACAAGCGCCTCTCGCCTCAAGTATTAAATGATTATCCCGCCTATGCGTGTGCACACTCCTCGGGCAACGATGGGGCCTTAAAATTCAATTAAGTTTTTGCCTGGAGGAAATAATTGCATTTTGGCAAATTGTTTACGCGTTGCGCGCGCGACCATAGATCATAGCGAAGCAATTTGCTCTGTTTTGGATGGGGGTAAGGCAAAATGGATGTAATGGGCATATTTAAAGTTGCGCCTATGTCTATCCCCGGCATAGATAGGTGGTGCCGGAAGGAGGCGAAGGGGAGGGGTGCGTGACGTCATTAATAATTGCCTTCATATTTTGTTATATAGATGCATTGGCGATTGAGAGAGCGGGCGAGTAGTGGTGCTGCTGCTGGTGGTGGTGGTCCCCGGGTACCAATAAAGTCGTTGCGGTACCACACCGTCAGCCACGATATGTGCTGCAGATATATCGAGTCGTGGATGAGGAGGAGCCTGTTGATGATATTATTCGATTCAAGTGAGTTATCCCTACCAATTATGTTTTCGATTTTCTTTTCATTAGGTTTGCCGGAAGTTCTGCTAGACCGCCGAAGTGGTATGCAGTCCAGGCTTGACGTCGATCGTGTTTCAAATAAAAAGGTTCCGTATGTTATTCAAGGTAAAGACCCTGCGTAGAATGGCCTTCGCTTTCAGCCGGAGATATTCTTCCATGAACCACGCATGACAAAATGCAGGATGTAAGCTGATCGCTTAAAAAAACTTCTTAGTTTAACGACGCCTGAAACAAGATCCATCTTACCATCACAACTTAATAAAAAATGCACATTTAAAAATCTAATGAAGTTACACGCCAGTTCCATTCTCGAAATAGTCCATTTTTAAGGTAAGTCTTCATAGTAGTAACACGTTCGTGTCGTAATGGGACAATGGTGTGTAACGTAAATAATATACATGTACATGTATATATATATAGGCGTATGCATGTCTAGTGCCATTGACAAGTGCGTGAATCTTTTGATGAAGAAAGACAGTTGGACCTTACAAAGACGAACGCATTTATAAACTCTTAAACATGAATGCTATTTTTGACCGTCAACGCTTTGGCAAAAATGTCCCCTCCCTAACGAAAAAGTTTCTCCTTTTTTCCATTTGGTAGAAAAAGCCTTCCGATGTTGCCATTTCTCCTTCCCTTTCAATTCCGTCGCACTTTCTTACCCAACATCTTTCCCCTCCGCCTCCGCCACCACCATCACCACCCCCAACCCTCCACGCTTTTCCATCGCGCGCCTTCCAGCTCATAGTCATCCGATGTGAACTGTATCTTTGACATCGATCATCGCAGCTCACAAGTTTGTCAGAACTTCTGAAAAGGGAGGACAAAGTGCGTGTATATGGTAGGGGGTGGTGAGAGGCTTCACCAATGCACAGTATGTAGCAAAGAGCATGGAGAGAAGAGAAAAAATCGCAACCCTAAACGAGAAACAGCGAGCGAGCATTACGCAAAGTGCAGTACCACAAGCAAGTAAGGGGTGGAAGGATGGAACATGGGTATAGTGGGGGTGGAGAGGGATAAAGGGTGGGGTTGGGTGAGAAAGGTGTGGCTGATGGAAGGGAAGAATAAGATGTGGGGGGTGCCTGTGTGTTTAGGGGTGGGGTTTGAGAAAAAGGGATATCGAAAGTCCCCACTGTGCAGCAATCAGCATTAAGACATTTGTCATTGCCGCGACACCAAGTTTTCGGTCTCCACGCCTAATAATAATAATAATGGTCGCTACTGACGGTGTCGCGTCGCCGATCGTCAATAACGTGTGTGTGTGACGCTGGCGCACTCTAACGGAGAATAGAACTTTCAGGCAGGCAAAAATTGTAAACTGCCGAGACGTACTAAAATTATTCGACCATCAGGAAACAACGGTTCTCCGTATTAAATCAAAAATACTAGCCAATTATTTTTTAGTTGATTAAATTTAAGCTTTACGATCAATAGTCAGTGGTAAATACGAAGGGATAAAGCATTCATGTATGCAAAGTTTAAGGTAAGACTGGTGTTTAAAATTTTAATATTGGGTATGGTGTCTTGACTGTGACTTCGTGGAACATAGGGTTGCTGAGATTGAAGCAATACTGAAGCCAGCACGCAGATCTTACCATTTTATCATCGTCGCGTGCGTTAGGAATCTTACCGCCATTGGCAACAAACGCAGGTGAGACTACGAAACTGTACGTGATATTCAATTCTACATAGACGAGAGCGTCGTCTAGTGGCGGTGGCAAGTATTCATCGAATGCAGTAGTGTAATTCTGTCTGTAGTAGTGTTGCCGTCCAAATTAATTCCACAGTTGGCATTCAAGTCGCGATACACTTTCTAGCTAGCCTTGATTTGCTCGAGACTTTCGCCTGCGAAGGAACAAAATGTACGACTGCAAAGTGGCATTGTGGCATTGTCTATTGCATGGGTATTTATTTAGCCATCTTGGCTCATCTTCAGTAGTGGATGCCTTTAAATTGAGTATTTTCAAACGTACCCGCCGTATATCCCGCTCTCTCTTGTATTTCTTCTTCAATCTTCTTGGACTTTCTTGGCATTTTTTTTATTAAGTGGTTTTCGCGCTCGTCCTGAAAGGTGTCACTGCCGCAGCATCTGCCATCCATCCTGGATGCAAATTCATTAAGATGGAAATCCATACCAAAATGGAACACTGCTAAATCCTTGCTCTCGATCGTGACAAGCTATATATTGGAAACTTGGTGGAAGCATATTTTTTGCAAAACTTCCATCTTTTATTCGTTATAGTTGATATCATATATATTTGATATCATAAATTACATGTATAAAATATTGGTAAGAATAAATTACATGTATATTCTTACCAAGTCGATATCTAAAAGGATTAAAAAGTTAGTTTTTTTTTCGCAAAAAAAACCCCAGGTGTTATGGATTTTTTTTTCAAATTTTAACGTAGAGTTTGCGGAGAAAAAAACTTAATTTTCTCTAAGCGCTTTAACCGTTGGATGTACAAAGTTTTAAAAACTCAAAATATCCGCGAAATCAAAAGCCTGTATAGATGATTGATGATGGTATTTGATCGCTTTCCAAACCTTCCAACTTTCCAAACTAAGCCAAAACATTCGAGGGTATGAAAAGTTTTTATTGTATTTTCTGGTTAATTGCGACGTGCGGAACGCATATTTTTGGTCTAAAAGTCGATATCTACCCGATTTAACCCCTAACTCACGTTGTCAGAAAATTGGGGTTTGATGTTCAAATCTGGCAATATATATATTTTTAATAGTGTGTTGCAACGGTCGTGAGCCACTTCGAAACAAGACTATGTATGCCATTACGGTTGCAATCTGGACGAACTGTTTTTAGACACTTAGCAGCAGTGCTCGTTCGATTATGTATTAATAATATTAAAATTTGATTGACTAACTTTGTTTGTTGAACATAGTTTTAATTTTTAAGATGATTAATACCTGAACGTCTGAGCAATATTTGTAAATAGTGGCTAGCGCGTTTGCCTTGAGTTTGACCGTGATGACGTACTTAGTCTCGTTTGGAGGTGGTTCACGACCGTTGAATTAAAAAAAAATCTTTATAGAAAAATTTAAATAGATGTTTTAAAGGTGGGCAATGCAGTATGTGTATGGGTGGGTCTGCGGCTAAAGGCACCGTTTTTTTCGGTTCATGGGGTTCGAGGTTTAAATGCGTTAAGAGGATTATTTTTTTTTTTAAGATGTCATTTGAAAAGCTTATGTACATATTAATTTGTATTAGGAAAAGTGCAAGACTTGTGGATCTGTGGTTAAAGGGACTTATTGTTTGTACTATAGAATTGGTGAGAACCCTGGTGTAGTTAGGGCGAAAAAAAGTTATGGTGAATTAAATAACAATTTTGTCAATGGCGGGTAGGTTGAAATTGCAGTTTAATATTAAAAACGAAAAATTTACGGCTTAGATAACAATTTATTCCAGGTTTTTCTTGTGCATGAGTACCGGGGGTAACGGTTATTTCCGGACGTTAGCTAAAACACATTTCGCGCCACAGTTTGAATCCTTACGACTCAAGCGCCCCTAGCGGAATATGCTTTACAACTTTTCCGGATGACTGTATTGTAGTCTGTAAATATCTGGCTGTCATGGAAGTGAGGCTTAACTGATAGTTGGTTCAAGTCTCATTAGCGGCAATCAAATGGTATTAGTAGTAATCATGTATTCCACTGGCTGTCACCTGTAGTGGAGGTGAGTGAATAACCACGAGTCTGCGTACTGCGGTCTGCAAGTCTGTCCAAAGAGAATTCGCGGGGAAAATTCTAAGGAGGAAACTCCAAGGAAAATTCTCAAAAGGGGGTTTGGCTTCTTGTTGTGATCCTGCAGGTTTTCGAAGATTGCGTTGCCGCAGGTGGAGGAACCCTGTGCATGCGCTCACAATGTTTTAAGAGCTAAATTAATAAGAGTACCGTAGGAGCCGTTGAAGTAACAAAATAAATGAAGTAATCCTTGACCATTATGGATAAAAATTTTTATCCATAATGGTCAAGGATTACTTCATTTATTTTGTTACTTCAACGGCTCCTACGGTACTCTTATTAATTTAGCTCTTAAAACATTGTGAGCGCATGCACAGGGTTCCTCCACCTGCGGCAACGCAATCTTCGAAAACCTGCAGGATCACAACAAGAAGCCAAACCCCCTTTTGAGAATTTTCCTTGGAGTTTCCTCCTTAGAATTTTCCCCGCGAATTCTCTTTGGACAGACTTGCAGACCGCAGTACGCAGACTCGTGGTTATTCACTCACCTCCACTACAGGTGACAGCCAGTGGAATACATGATTACTACTAATACCATTTGATTGCCGCTAATGAGACTTGAACCAACTATCAGTTAAGCCTCACTTCCATGACAGCCAGATATTTACAGACTACAATACAGTCATCCGGAAAAGTTGTAAAGCATATTCCGCTAGGGGCGCTTGAGTCGTAAGGATTCAAACTGTGGCGCGAAATGTGTTTTAGCTAACGTCCGGAAATAACCGTTACCCCCGGTACTCATGCACAAGAAAAACCTGGAATAAATTGTTATCTAAGCCGTAAATTTTTCGTTTTTAATATTAAACTGCAATTTCAACCTACCCGCCATTGACAAAATTGTTATTTAATTCACCATAACTTTTTTTCGCCCTAACTACACCAGGGTTCTCACCAATTCTATAGTACAAACAATAAGTCCCTTTAACCACAGATCCACAAGTCTTGCACTTTTCCTAATACAAATTAATATGTACATAAGCTTTTCAAATGACATCTTAAAAAAAAAAATAATCCTCTTAACGCATTTAAACCTCGAACCCCATGAACCGAAAAAAACGGTGCCTTTAGCCGCAGACCCACCCATACACATACTGCATTGCCCACCTTTAAAACATCTATTTAAATTTTTCTATAAAGATTTTTTTTTAATTCAACGGTCGTGAACCACCTCCAAACGAGACTAAGTACGTCATCACGGTCAAACTCAAGGCAAACGCGCTAGCCACTATTTACAAATATTGCTCAGACGTTCAGGTATTAATCATCTTAAAAATTAAAACTATGTTCAACAAACAAAGTTAGTCAATCAAATTTTAATATTATTAATACATAATCGAACGAGCACTGCTGCTAAGTGTCTAAAAACAGTTCGTCCAGATTGCAACCGTAATGGCATACATAGTCTTGTTTCGAAGTGGCTCACGACCGTTGCAACACACTATTAAAAATATATATATTGCCAGATTTGAACATCAAACCCCAATTTTCTGACAACGTGAGTTAGGGGTTAAATCGGGTAGATATCGACTTTTAGACCAAAAATATGCGTTCCGCACGTCGCAATTAACCAGAAAATACAATAAAAACTTTTCATACCCTCGAATGTTTTGGCTTAGTTTGGAAAGTTGGAAGGTTTGGAAAGCGATCAAATACCATCATCAATCATCTATACAGGCTTTTGATTTCGCGGATATTTTGAGTTTTTAAAACTTTGTACATCCAACGGTTAAAGCGCTTAGAGAAAATTAAGTTTTTTTCTCCGCAAACTCTACGTTAAAATTTGAAAAAAAAATCCATAACACCTGGGGTTTTTTTTGCGAAAAAAAAACTAACTTTTTAATCCTTTTAGATATCGACTTGGTAAGAATATACATGTAATTTATTCTTACCAATATTTTATACATGTAATTTATGATATCAAATATATATGATATCAACTATAACGAATAAAAGATGGAAGTTTTGCAAAAAATATGCTTCCACCAAGTTTCCAATATATAGCTTGTCACGATCGAGAGCAAGGATTTAGCAGTGTTCCATTTTGGTATGGATTTCCATCTTAATGAATTTGCATCCAGGATGGATGGCAGATGCTGCGGCAGTGACACCTTTCAGGACGAGCGCGAAAACCACTTAATAAAAAAAATGCCAAGAAAGTCCAAGAAGATTGAAGAAGAAATACAAGAGAGAGCGGGATATACGGCGGGTACGTTTGAAAATACTCAATTTAAAGGCATCCACTACTGAAGATGAGCCAAGATGGCTAAATAAATACCCATGCAATAGACAATGCCACAATGCCACTTTGCAGTCGTACATTTTGTTCCTTCGCAGGCGAAAGTCTCGAGCAAATCAAGGCTAGCTAGAAAGTGTATCGCGACTTGAATGCCAACTGTGGAATTAATTTGGACGGCAACACTACTACAGACAGAATTACACTACTGCATTCGATGAATACTTGCCACCGCCACTAGACGACGCTCTCGTCTATGTAGAATTGAATATCACGTACAGTTTCGTAGTCTCACCTGCGTTTGTTGCCAATGGCGGTAAGATTCCTAACGCACGCGACGATGATAAAATGGTAAGATCTGCGTGCTGGCTTCAGTATTGCTTCAATCTCAGCAACCCTATGTTCCACGAAGTCACAGTCAAGACACCATACCCAATATTAAAATTTTAAACACCAGTCTTACCTTAAACTTTGCATACATGAATGCTTTATCCCTTCGTATTTACCACTGACTATTGATCGTAAAGCTTAAATTTAATCAACTAAAAAATAATTGGCTAGTATTTTTGATTTAATACGGAGAACCGTTGTTTCCTGATGGTCGAATAATTTTAGTACGTCTCGGCAGTTTACAATTTTTGCCTGCCTGAAAGTTCTATTCTCCGTTAGAGTGCGCCAGCGTCACACACACACGTTATTGACGATCGGCGACGCGACACCGTCAGTAGCGACCATTATTATTATTATTAGGCGTGGAGACCGAAAACTTGGTGTCGCGGCAATGACAAATGTCTTAATGCTGATTGCTGCACAGTGGGGACTTTCGATATCCCTTTTTCTCAAACCCCACCCCTAAACACACAGGCACCCCCCACATCTTATTCTTCCCTTCCATCAGCCACACCTTTCTCACCCAACCCCACCCTTTATCCCTCTCCACCCCCACTATACCCATGTTCCATCCTTCCACCCCTTACTTGCTTGTGGTACTGCACTTTGCGTAATGCTCGCTCGCTGTTTCTCGTTTAGGGTTGCGATTTTTTCTCTTCTCTCCATGCTCTTTGCTACATACTGTGCATTGGTGAAGCCTCTCACCACCCCCTACCATATACACGCACTTTGTCCTCCCTTTTCAGAAGTTCTGACAAACTTGTGAGCTGCGATGATCGATGTCAAAGATACAGTTCACATCGGATGACTATGAGCTGGAAGGCGCGCGATGGAAAAGCGTGGAGGGTTGGGGGTGGTGATGGTGGTGGCGGAGGCGGAGGGGAAAGATGTTGGGTAAGAAAGTGCGACGGAATTGAAAGGGAAGGAGAAATGGCAACATCGGAAGGCTTTTTCTACCAAATGGAAAAAAGGAGAAACTTTTTCGTTAGGGAGGGGACATTTTTGCCAAAGCGTTGACGGTCAAAAATAGCATTCATGTTTAAGAGTTTATAAATGCGTTCGTCTTTGTAAGGTCCAACTGTCTTTCTTCATCAAAAGATTCACGCACTTGTCAATGGCACTAGACATGCATACGCCTATATATATATACATGTACATGTATATTATTTACGTTACACACCATTGTCCCATTACGACACGAACGTGTTACTACTATGAAGACTTACCTTAAAAATGGACTATTTCGAGAATGGAACTGGCGTGTAACTTCATTAGATTTTTAAATGTGCATTTTTTATTAAGTTGTGATGGTAAGATGGATCTTGTTTCAGGCGTCGTTAAACTAAGAAGTTTTTTTAAGCGATCAGCTTACATCCTGCATTTTGTCATGCGTGGTTCATGGAAGAATATCTCCGGCTGAAAGCGAAGGCCATTCTACGCAGGGTCTTTACCTTGAATAACATACGGAACCTTTTTATTTGAAACACGATCGACGTCAAGCCTGGACTGCATACCACTTCGGCGGTCTAGCAGAACTTCCGGCAAACCTAATGAAAAGAAAATCGAAAACATAATTGGTAGGGATAACTCACTTGAATCGAATAATATCATCAACAGGCTCCTCCTCATCCACGACTCGATATATCTGCAGCACATATCGTGGCTGACGGTGTGGTACCGCAACGACTTTATTGGTACCCGGGGACCACCACCACCAGCAGCAGCACCACTACTCGCCCGCTCTCTCAATCGCCAATGCATCTATATAACAAAATATGAAGGCAATTATTAATGACGTCACGCACCCCTCCCCTTCGCCTCCTTCCGGCACCACCTATCTATGCCGGGGATAGACATAGGCGCAACTTTAAATATGCCCATTACATCCATTTTGCCTTACCCCCATCCAAAACAGAGCAAATTGCTTCGCTATGATCTATGGTCGCGCGCGCAACGCGTAAACAATTTGCCAAAATGCAATTATTTCCTCCAGGCAAAAACTTAATTGAATTTTAAGGCCCCATCGTTGCCCGAGGAGTGTGCACACGCATAGGCGGGATAATCATTTAATACTTGAGGCGAGAGGCGCTTGTGGGCGCTAACTTGTATATGCATATGCGGGATGTGTATCGAAAGAAAATTAGGAACAAATTTTTCGACCTCTTCTTGCAGATGCGCGTATGTACATATTCGTGGATGTTAGGATCAGACAAGAGGGTCGTTAAAATCTAATACGAGAACGACGAACCATATACTGGGTTTTAATACATTTTTCGTAATTGTTTATATGCCACGGCACCCCCACCGATCGCTAATGCCTCTCTCTATATACAGTCTCAACGAATTTCATTAACGTTTGCAGACGGCTAAAGAAGGGTATTAAAAAACTGAATAAGTTAACTGTGTATAGAAAATATCGTGTATTGTTAAGTTGGCATAAATAGCGGCATTACCTTTTTAATAATACACCCAATATATCTCAGAACGGTTATTCATTATTGACATTTATTGTCTTACCAATTACTAGGTTTATAATACCTTATAAGATTAACACACATTATCAGTCGATATGATCGTATTCATTTCTTCAGTAAATTGGACATTGCGTCTCGTAAGCTTAGCTTTTGAATATACATGTATACGTGGAACAAAAATCGTGATTTCTAAGTACAGGTATAAAATACTTTTGCTTTAAACCCATTAAAAAATTAAGCTCTAAATTTAATGTTGGCTCTCTTTGCACCAGATTTCGGTAAATACGTGTATAAAAATGATTCTGAAATTCGTTCTAATTTAAGGAGTTCACAAGTAGACCAACGTTAAATTTTTAAACCAAGAAATCGTCCTTTTTAATTAATCTCGCTGCGCACCTCTCACCTCCTTTTGCTATCCTATTCCCATAAATCTCTGTCCCTCGCGTACGTCTCTCCAATGACAACATCGTCGTCTCCCAAGACGAAACAATACATCAGTCAATAGAAGGGTACTCATTAGCCTGATGGTTGCTAATTTAATTAACTAAACAAAAGAGAAAAGCCATTAGGATGCTAAATTTATGCGAGAGCGAGCGCGCCGGGGCCACACCACAATCGAGGTCTATGGGGAGCAGCACTGCGCCTGCGCAGTTGGGGGGAGGCGAGGACGCTGAGCGATTTTGTCGCGCACGATGTTGCACGAACTGCGTAGACTAGGGATCATCATTTGCACTTTGTCGTAGAAATGCAGTGTATTTTTTAAATATTTAAATTAGGAGTCTAACAAATGCACTAGAAATGTCGTATTTACTTATTTTATTAAAAAAATATATTTATTAAAAAAAATTGACAGATGCAAAGAATTTTAGTTGTAAAAATTAATTAACTAAATTTGTAATACGTCCGTATTAATAAGTAACGCATAAATAATTTTTTAATTATTTATTTAAGCATTGCACATACTCGTACATAGTGTTAGCATTCATTGTGATTTTTTTACTCTTTGTTGAGGAGACTTACAACGCATGCGTCTCAAAATATCCTAGGGGACGACCTGGTAATTTGGAATTTGGCTTAGTCTAGGCTTTTGGCCTAGGTATGGATCTATAACGTGTATCTGACAACGTACAGGCACGGGGATACTCCGATGATATTATCCGAGAGAACCCGCGTCGGTAATCGAAATCAACTAACTGGGCTATGACGACTGCAACTTGACAAATTTCGCGCATCTGGTCTCAAGCGGGTGGAAAAGCAGGCCTGCGCCGATTTGTCAAAAATTATATTTATACGGCATGTCGGCACAATATCGTGGCGACTTGTTCATCGCCAACATTGGTGGGCGCGCTTGACTTTCCCCCAACAATCCTTTCACAATAAATCCAAGCACCGAAAAGCAGCTGACCTTTGTCATAAATACATTTGGAGGAAAAGAGAGAGAGAGACATATACTGTAGCTCTTATGGTCGACGTAGCGAGAGCATTGCGCCACATATACGAGAGTTGAGTGCCAGCCATTAATTGTATTGTTTTGCTTACGCGTCTCTGATTTATTGGTGCCACCGGCGAGCTGTACGCGGGCCTAGTGCGCATGCGCACCCAAATAGCTGAAATTTTATAAAAAGAAAAACTCACCGGTTTTCTCGGTCCACATAAATTACTACTCAACAGTACGTGCTCGCTTGGCTTCATCCGTTGGGTAGGCCGTTGACCTTGACACCGAAATTCAAAAGACCGCAGGATGCCTAAACGTAACGTGAAAAAAAGAACATATTGTGTTATATCCCTGTCGAAATTCAAAAAGCTGAACCGGTTTAGCTTTTTTCAATTGTGCTTGAGAGTGGGGCGCATCGTGACTCCG
>JAUJYS010003186.1:0-13496 GCA_033995665.1 Melogona broelemanni | reverse complement strand
CTGCGCCGGGAATCGAACCCGGGACCGTTGGTTTCGTAGCATGTCCCCATACCCACTGAGCCATCGGTTCGTACTATCATGTTGATTCGTTTTTACTTTGTATTAACTTTTGGTTTTGTCAACGGTATATTTGGTTTGTCCCTGTCATTTGTTTTCCGCTTTTCGTGACCGAATACTTCGGAGCAAATATTTCTGTGACATCGACCCTCGCATCCTAGCTTCTATTCCATTGTCTTCAATCGAGTGCATTTCTGGCGTTCTCATCTCAATTTGGCCCCAGGGCGACGCCCACCAATGTGGCATATAGCCCACCCATTTCTTTATTTCCCCCCTTTCACCACCCTCATCCCCCACTGTCACGTCTTCCTGGTGCAGTGCTGCCAGTGAAAGACACAGAGACAGAAATAAGTCCACCCTTTTTTAAAGAACGATTTATGCTATACCCAGTACGAAGCCAACACCCGAGCCAAACGCATTCGGCGACAACAAGTCAAACTTCCTACTCGAGCCCTGGACAAAAAAAAATCATTATCTGTTAAATTAATTCCAGCACGATTATATTCTGGATTAAGTTGTTGCTGTGTTGATGGGATCGAGAGAATACCACGGAGCTAGTTCAATAACTAGGTACTAGTCAAAGTAAAAAATGAAGAAACCTTGGTCAAGGTTTCTTCATTTTTTATTGTTATCCACACGGCTCCTACGAACACTTCAGACAAGTCAAAGTCAACGTCAAGGTCAAAAGTCCAGCTGGTTTGAAAGACCTACTTTTTTTTTGTACTGTTGTTCTTTTCAAAGACACCAAGGGGACGTTATGCTAATTCACCTTCGCCTAGGCTTCTGACTTAAATAGCCGAAAGGCAGAAAACTCGTGTTTCGTATTTGTTCTCTAACCGACGGACTAAGTGTCTTACTATCTGATTTTATTTCATCAATTTATAATTTATTTTTTATGCAATCGATTGAATTAAAATGGTTAGTATTATAATAAAAAGATATACTTGGTTAGTATTATTTTGCGAAACTGCTATCAAAACGGAAGTTGGTCCTCTCTGCACTTCTTGTCTAGTTGGAAAGGAACGCGTTATGATGTCGAGTAACGAATAGGGAGTGGGTGGAGGTGTAGGGTTGGAATTGTTCGAGTTCGGTAATATGCTTTTGACATCAACAACTGCGATGGTGGATATATTTGTCAGAGGATGTCGTCTCTCGCGCTCCAAATGCCGTGACGTTTTGGTGGGTTGGTTGGTTGGAAGAGGGGTGAGGCTCCAGAACACAAAAAAGTGGTAGTCTACGAGCTTGACTCTTGCGTGGTGGGGGGGAGGGTAGCGGAGCAGGCACTCGGAAGACGTCACGACAATTTATGGTAATATTAGCGGTGGAACGTATATTATCCGATTTCATGCACTTTAGCAGTGAAAATAGCCGCGTCCCGTTCCTGTTCGGGAGGTTTTTGCATCGGCGCCCGGAAGAATTGGTGTTCGCTGGTTATGTTGGGGGTGGTAGGCTGGGGCCTGGGTTGATGGGTGGGATGAGAAGGCCAAGACGGGGATTCACAATCTTTGTGTCTTCTCAATGTTGCTCTAAAGACGTGAAATGATGTCAAGTGTAAAAAGTGCAAAAGTGTATTTTTTTGTCGTACTTTTTTTTCGATTTTATTTTCTGGACGATTGATGCCAAATAGAAGCCAATCCTAAAATTGGTCCAATTTTCAACATATATTCTTTAAACGTTGTGTAATTCGAATTAATACTATATGTATTCGAACCTGGGATACTGGGGAAAATGTACGCCTGTAAGTTAATTATCAAGCATTTAGAGGGGTTCATGATCTACTGTAGTGATATTCACTACTGCGATGAAACAACAGTGATGCCATGGACGTGACATGGACGACAAATCGTTGCTATTTTGAAGACATTTTGAACATTTTGAAGGGACCTCAAGAAAGGCATCTCATAAAATATCTCATGTTATAATCCTTTTAGTCGTTTCCTGGTGACATCATGCGTGGAACAAGTCCTCTCCTATTTGTGTCGAGTTTGCATCTCATAATTATCATGTAAAGCATCTCAAAATGCATCTCATGTAAGGCAGCTGGGGGAAAATGTTTTTCTTCATAGCAGGTATCACTAGTCAATCCGCGCGATGCAATATGTGCAGGAATCAATCTAAAATATAAAACAACGATTCATTTTCTTTTGTTTCTCTCCTTGATTTGCGGATATTGGTGTTTAATTAGTGATAATCAATCTGCACATTGATGATAATATATCCGTCTCGGCGAAACTGGAAATGTTTCAATCTTGCGAAGCCATCGTGAGGCACAGTTTCAGACGTGGTTTGGTTGCGACTCGGTAGACGAATAGAACAAGACGGTCGTTAACTGCATTAAGACATAAAAGTGCGCGCATAATCGGCTGCACGTGCTCTCTTTGTTCTCGCGGATTCCAATCGTTCGTGTTCCAGTGCGCGGAAGTATATGTGTATGGATGGTTAGAGATGTATTCAGTATTGGGTTCCTCCCTTTCAAAAAGGAACCCAATCCAGTTTCCATTCCTCCAATGAAAAAATATAACCCGTTACAGGTCTAGTTTTACACAAATTGAAATAAACCTAATCGTTCCTAGTTTCTTAAAAATAACCAGACCTTTTCCGTTCATTTTCTGTTTTGTTCCTGTTCCTTTCCTATTTCTCTTCTGTTTCTTTGATTAAGAAATAAAAAATCAAAAAACGAAAAATATTATGCTGATTGGGTGAAAATATCTAAATTACATTAATCCCAACAATTCCATTAGTAGATGGAATTTTTATGTACCTTGTATTGAATCAAACAATATTTAATATTAAAATATTAATTATGTAAATGTTCTGCACACAGTGAAAGAAACAACCGTTACAATTCCTGGAAGAAAAACGAAACCGTTCCTAACGTTTCCGAATGTATGTGCTATTGTTCCTCAGAAAAAAAACCCGTTCCTAGGAACGGAACTTTTCCTTTCCGTTCCTCCCCCAACACTGGATGTACCCAGCGCCACCAAAAACTTGAATCGAGTTCCAATAACTGGAGCACCATTGATGTTGCCATCCTCCCACCTCCTCACCCACCCACATCACGCTTCTCTCACTGCGTTCCCAACATAACGAGCGACTCTCGAAAAATATATGTTTGTTACAAATCTTCTGTGTGCCCTAGCTTCTTCGCCACCCCATTTTTATGTCTTTGTGTCATCGGGCGCTGGGACAATCGTTTTCTGGAGACGATCTCGAGTGAGAGTGCGTGTGAGAGACCCCTGGCCTTAATGGGGATGATGGGGGTTGTGGGGGAAGGGGAAGGGGCGCGTTGGAGCCATTAATAAACACTCTTTGCGCGCGGAAACAGTAGTTTGGTGCGGATGCAAATGCGGGAGTAGTTTTACGATGTTTGAACGCGCCTGTGCGCTTACCAGAGAAATGGTAGACTCAAGAGGTTTTTTTTGGATATTTTTATTGGGTGCAGGGGTCTTGTTATTCGGACGACTAATGGAGGCTGCTGTTTTATTATTTTTATTTTTCCTGTCGTTTAGTTTATATGTGACAAATTTATTTTTTTATTTTATTTAAAAAATGAAACATTCTTAAAGGTTTCTGGAGTTGTGCCTCATTAAAAAATATGTACAGTAGTATTGTTCGAAACTGCACAACGTTCCGCTTTTCAATGGTAATTTCGTGTTAAACAGGTTTACCATTTTTTAAAAATGAAAACTTAGAAAATTGAACATTTTCATTCCTTTGTGAATTTACTTTACTATTTCTTCATTAATAACAGAACACCGATTTAAAATTGTTTAAAATATTTCTATTTATTTATTTTATTATTTTATTGATTGTAATTTTATAATTTTTTTAATTTTTTAAAACACCTATTTTAATTTTTTCTTTCGTTCGTTTGAGGCGGTTGAAGCTGTAGTGCTAATCACTACAGGATGACTACCCATCGTGTTGCTATGGCGATATGACGTTTTGCACCTTTACTTTTAAGGTTTGGTTTTCACCACATTTTGTGTTCATAATTATCATACGTAGTTTGCATTTTGTGCACTGCTTTCTAGTGCATAAACATCCGAACCCTAGTCATATGCAAAGTGCAAATATGCATTACATGGTAAATTGGCTTTCGTTAGAAATGCAATAACCTGTAGCGAGAATTTCAATTCGCTTTAGCTGTACTCATTTTTAAAACTGCTTTTCATTCTCATTATTTCAACTTAAGCTATATTGCTAGACCGCTGCTAAGATTACTTTCCTATGAATTTGTTGCAGACATGAATGTAAATGAGATTGTGGAATAGACAAAATCAAATGTTTATGCTGGTTTTCTTAAACACTGAATTGTCTGGAATTCAAATTGATTGCTTATTTAGGGCGTTTCATGGAATCGGTTTACTTTACATTTTTTTGTTGAAATTGTTGATATTTTTTCTTAGATTGAACCTTTGTGCTTGTACATATTTTACACCGAATTTTATCTGATAAATGAAGAAAAAATAATTATTGCTGTGTTCAATTTAATGGTCTTATGGCTAATGGAAGCAATCTAAAGTTTCAATTAAGTCATTTTGTTTATCAAGTTTTTCGTTAGAAAAGTCAAAAATAATTAACAGAAAAATAATTAACAGAAATAATTGGATTTACAGGTTATATACAGCTTAGGGGTGGATCCTGCAGCCTGGCTATTCCAGCTGTCAATCCCCCTCCCTTCCTTTCCCTGCCCCTCACATATCTTCATAGACACGAGGTTGCAGTAATCCTGTAGTGCACTAGGCACTACGGTGATTTAAAAAAAAATATATAGCGAGCTAGTATGATTTACATATTTATTTACATATGTATGTACATATAGCGAGCTGCTCGACTAAAACACACTTACCCAACATCATAATCCATGAAAGTTTCAAGCAAATAAAAACCGTGATTTTTTATTTTAAATTTACTTTTATTCGCAACATTTTCAGGCATCACCACATTCCATCATCAGCAAGACGTAATAATTCAATCATTTCTATTCAACTTCTACGTTCGATTTCGTCATGCTTAGAACATGCACAGAACATGAACATCACACACAGCTTAAAGTAGACACCCACAAATACCTTTACGTGTTATAAGAAGACATTCTCACACGAGTTTGCCTGTCTTTGTAATGCATTGTCATTTTCGTGTTCTGACAAACTCGCGATGTCGTTAGCTGCACGACAAAGCAGGATACAAGTGCACGTGCATATACGTGCACGTGCGTTCACTCTTTTAATCAGACTTCATTAGGCAACGCATGATACTTCTTTTGTTCCCGCTTACGTTTTTCCATTTTCAAGATGCTGCAGCTGCCGTTTTACAATGAAGCGCCTAAGCCACAACGGCTTCAATTAAATAATCCCAACTTGCAGCTCGAAAGGATAGTAACTATTTTCGTTTCGTGAGAGCGAACAGTTAAATGCGAGTCATAAGTGGGCTGTTGTGCGCAAAATTGACATTTTCATGTAACAGACCGAGTTGAGACTTTTGACCGGTAAAGTTGGACCCTTTTTACATTCCGGTACGTATTGAAATATTTTTGGTTGTTTATGTTGGTTGTTTGCATCAAACTAAAGGAAAAGGAAATTTCAAATTATGAAATTAAAAATGAAATTTTTAAAGCCTCCTAAGATCTGCATATATCTTGCTGTGTTATCGTGCTAAGCCATTAACTACAAGTATTAGGGTCGTCCAATAGGTTTCTGGAAATATAAGAGAAAAACCTCTTGTTGAATTTTAATGAAATTCAGCAAAAGTGGTATCCTGTCATTATTTCTTTTCTAAACTTTTCAATTTGATTCGAAAATTGCAAGTGGCAAAAAATTCAAATCCATCCTACAGTTTATTAAAAAAAATAAAAATTTCAAGAACTTATTGGACGCCCTTAACATGCTAGTGTGTGCATTTGTGATCAACGGATGAGCAGAACAGGCAACGGAAATTTAGCGTTAAGGTGAGAGTCAGAATTGTAAGCATTGTTACGTGTTTGGTAACTAGGGCTTAGCCATAAGCTGAGACTGCAAATGTTGAGTTAGAACGTCTAGCCAATATTCCAAGTTGAGAATCACCCACCCTTCTCTCCTATTCTCCCCGAGTATTCCATATTTTGTTACGTTTTAGTACTTGTTTTTGTGTTTTATTTTTTGGAAGCAGAACACATTAAAAAAAATATATTTTTTGCGTATGTACTCTTAAATATTTTTATAAAATATTTAGAACACATTTATGTTTTTGTTTCGTGAAATTGAGCCATATTTTATAAACAGGATACTTTGTTGTTCGTCACGAGGATCGCTAATGCCTCAACATTTTGCTTTTCACAGAAAAACATGTTGTAACTGCAATTGTAAAAACAATTTACGTTGCCAACAGTTTCGTGACATACTGTAATAGCTTGTAGCGAGCTCTACGAAAAGCTCCCCCCGATGTGGCTTCGTGTAAGACACAGCTGCTCTACAATTTAACAGCAAATAGGGTGATAAGGAAATTGATTTTTTGTTAGTGCACTCGCACTAGCTATATCATAGCACCTGCTTATTATCCAATCTGTTAATTTTCAATTAATTAATCCACTTTAAATGGTCAATGGCGCAGGTAAAAGAAAATATACAATTTTACGTTCTTATTAGTTTAGGCAAAGGTAAAAAAAAAAAATTACCGTTTTTAATCGAATAATTAATCTAAGCCGATGATAAAAAATTATGATTTGTTGAACATCCAGCTGCATCCCTCTTCCTTTCCCTTCCCTGCCCCTCACATATCTCCATAGAGACACGAGGGTGCAGTATTCCTGTAGTGCACTAGGCGCTACGGTGAATTAAAAAAAAAAAAAAAACATCAAATCTCATAGGTTCGGTTCGTCGTAGTCTTATCGGTGTTGCAACCAGCTGTTGTGCGACCGGTCCCTGGTTCGATTCCCGGCGTGGGTTTCGTTTATCCGATTCAGGAGTACTGGCTATAACGTGCCCCTGAGAAAACACGAGGGATGCTTATATGAGGAAATTTCATAAAAAGTGTTTTTTGTTTTTCACTCTACAGTAAATTCCCAACATTTTCGAATTAATGCAGTCCAAATAACTTTGTAAATCTAATTTCGCGTTTAATACGTTTCCAATGAGGCTTACGAACGTATTCGTCAGAATGACCACCCAGGGGGCAGCTTGGTAATTTGAAATTTAGCCTGGCTTAATCTTCAGTATTCGGTGTGGTTCATTGGCTGCTCTATTCAAAATTCTCATAAAGAATCGACCGCAGCATACATGTCCACTAGACCCCCCCTCAACCTTCTATGCAGAATAAGCTATTAGCAGTCCGTTTGTTACAAAATACCGCGTTCGTGTATTTTTATTCGCATGACTGGATTCAATGGCAGATGAGGGTGAGCTAAACAATGTATGGAATGGTCAATTAAAGTTACCCCTCCACCACTCCCTCTTATGATAAATTCGCGTGGTTTAATTAACTACAAACAGTGGCTGTCGTTCTGCTCGCCCTAATTGCGTAGTATGATTAATCTGCATTCAACAAAAAATTCAGTTTTTCATAAATAATGAAATATTATACTGAGTATGATATAACTTAAACGTTAATGTTGTATTCGTAACATGGAAATAACATATTAATTTTTATATGCGATGCCTTCTTAAGCTCGCCAATACTTACGTACAATCGCCAATACTTATCCTTTATTTTTATTTTTTATTCCTGATCACTCTAGTAAATATCCCAACAGGCGATTTTGTTCCCCTCGTATCGATCGCTTCGGCAATATGTGAGGCACATTTTCACCAGTGTTTTCTACATTCATACGTTTTCCTACATTTATACGTTTTCCTATTCGTTATACGTTAATTTTACGTTATTTGTGGGGGGTCTATCCTCGGTGCGCCCCAAGATTTCACAATGAAACTTAAGGCCCATGCTTGTGTATTTTAATTTTCTATGTTACGAACAACGACGAGTTGGCCACTTTTAAGGCCTATTGTTGTGGTCGGTTGTGTCTTTATTTCATTGAACAAATACATGTTGATATTTCTCGATTGTTGAGACATGACTGCAATCGTTATGTCTAAATATATTTCTAACATCGATGAGGAAATTCATAATATATATATAGAAAATGCGTGCAGCACAAACTCGTATAGCTGCCCGTTTTTTGGTCACAATATTCGCAAAATAACTCCATAGGGTGAAACTTTAACGCAGCACAAGGCGCACAATTAATCCGGGTAACGAAATGGAAAACGAAAAATCGATGACCCCTCACTGTCGATTGAACGAAGTCAGGTGGAGTCTGCAGTGAAATGTCCTTTTAAGCATTGCTGAAAGGATAATCCATCCGAGACCACATCTAGACCTTAATCGGACTATTTACCATAATTACAATTAACATTGCTACATGAAAATAAAGTGGATCATACGGTAGCGAAATTGAATTGAATAACGGTTTCCCTATCATAGCTTCAAAGAAAAACGAATAGATTTGTTTAGTGAATGGAATCGTTAAACTAATAATATATTTTAATTGAGAAAAACCGATTAAATCCAAAGAAAATCAGTCTGATGAAAGTTCGTAACATTTGAAGCTTGCCGTGCAGCAAGATGCGTTAGATGGGTTCGGTCATTGCAGTTATACTCTTGTCGAAACGATTTTTGCTTTTACTGTTGCTGGCGTCAAATGCTTTGTACTGTGTGGCATGTGGTTATCTTGTTCTCCATCTATGCCCGTGATTGTGGATACAATTCCCGAGCAAAGTCTCCGTAATTTTTCAGGAGAGAGAAATTAGTACTTACGTTTTCCTTCGGACTGTAAATAAAACTGTGCGCCCTTGTTCAGTTGTCAGGTGCCCGTTAAAGACTCCTACCTAAGTTTCTAGCTACCTAGACCAAATTATTAGGTCGCCCCATTACATGTAGTGGTGGTAGAAATAGAACATAGTCCTTGACTGGTCATTTGACCCCTGCCTAACCCCACTCTAATGAGCTTCTCCGGAGTTACTTGCTGGTACAATTTGTAATTGTAAAGAATGCTTGGCCATCTCGATAGTGGTTCTATGCCCTCTAGTGGTATTCCAGTGATTTAATCTGCTCTAGGTGACTTTAGAAAGCGCCATCTTGTGATGACGACCAACGGCCATAGATTGTCCGCGAGGACTATGGAGGATTTGCACGTGCTCTATCTCTATCTCTGGCCGTGTCATCGGCATCGTTTCATCGCGATGACCTATCAAGTTCTGACGCACGGGCATTGGAGTTGTGTACGCGGTTTTCAACAGTTTCTTTTCGACTCTAATGAGTCATTGTTTCGAGGGGGCTCGTAACAATACATTGTCGTCTACGTATTGTATTGCGCGCGTGTGTTTTGGCGTCCGGGGCTACCGGTCCTGGTTGCTCGCTCGGTCGGCTAATTCGATGGTGGGTGGGAGGGGAGGCCACGCGCTGACGAACCGCATCGTGAATTAATTATAATTCGCCAGTGTGTGTGCTCCTGTCTGGCGACCCTTGAAAATTGCGTTCCGTTCAGTTTCGGGCAGGCACTGACCTAACCGCACAGTCTTATATAAAGCCGAAACCATCACTGGGCTACACTGAAAATCTGTGTTTCTTCAAATTGAAAACTGATTAAATGTAAATAAATCAGTTCTTTTTAATGCAAAGTGTTGTTGAAACTTTATCTTTTTATTTTCTCTGCAGCAGGAATTTAATTTTTAATACTTGTGCGAACTATTGTTATAAGATGGTTTCATAATGAAAAGAGTGTTGTATTAAAGTGTCAGTAGCATCTTAAAGGGATGAAAATAGAACACATGTCGTCAACTGGGTAAATATTTTTTTAAAGTATAGCCTGGCGAAATTCGAACTGTCAGTTCTAAACTGTATTTTTTTTCGTAAATGAAATTGCACTATAAGACGTTGGCTATCCAGAATACACAGTGATTGTAGTTCCTTTTGGGACCTCTTCATATATCCAGTTATTTTAATCAAATATACTGTGAAGAGCGTGTAAAGTGCCAGAAACATCTTGGTCACGATTCTAGTTTTTTTATTTTAAATTAACTAGAAAAGGGGCACGGCTTTGCCCGGAATAAAGGAATTGTATTTATTAAATACCGGGAAATCTAGCCTTTATCCCAGTTACGCCCGGGAAAATATAATATGACGTCAGATTTAAGGTAAACCCCTTCACTTTAAAAAGGGTTATTGCTTCCTTTATCGGTAGTCGCGATACTATCGATAGTGCAACCATCACGTGTCTCATACAGTGCGGCGTTAAAATGACTAATTTTAATAAATTCACAAAAAAATTATTTTGACTAATTACTTCTTCAAAACGCTTGTGGGTTGCTATGTAATCCGCGCTAATTCCTAGTAGGTATTGGAATGCGTACTTCGTGCCTCTTCTTTTACACCCTCGTTTTCCAAACTGGGCTCCGCGAGCCAAGAAAAGTTTGGGAAACTTTGTGTTACACCGTGACTCTCATGGAATCGGCTGCCATGCCCTCCTGAAGACATATAGTACTAGATATACCTGGGAATATAAAACATTTTAAATTAATCAACTAATGAAGGTATGTCTAGACTGCGACCAACAAATTTTTGAATTCTTAAATAATTATTTTAGTCAGCAAAGAGCTGGGAATAATCTGAACAGGTTCAAAAAACAAAGTCACTACAATTTCTTATTAAGGTGTAACTAGTCAAAAGTGTTTCACCTTTAAAAAAATTCTGCATCCTTCAAAAGAAAGTATTCTGATCAATTCTGCCTTCAAATGATCGCGGTCGTATATATGGTTTCCCGCGATATATTTTATTTCCTTTTTCGCCCCGGTGGGACGTCATTGTTCCGCGAACACTGGACACGACCAAAAGGAATTTTATTCGAACCCGATTTCATTCTTATTTTTATTTGAGTTCGTCGTGCACTAAGCGCATACTGCATTTGCTGACTTCTTGCTTGGGTGCATATTCTGGTCATTTCTATTACAACTTACTCAAAATGACTTCAAAAGAAAAAAAAAATAATTCACCTTCTACCATGATCTTTTTTAATTGACGTTTAATGGATTTTTTATTATTACATATTGTCATTAATTTTTGCATTTTATTTAAAATTTATTAAAAAACATTTATTTAAAATAAATGGTTTTAAAAATAGTTCTGGGAAGATGACACAGATCACAATTTATACAATGTTTTATGTATATCATTTTAATATATTTGCAATCTCCGGTACAAAATTGTCGTTGTATTTTTGAAACATAACAAATATCATCCTATTTCAGGAATTGCCTCAATTGGAATTAACATTTTTTTCAAATTATGAATTTATTTTACATGAAACGTATGTATCAAATTTATTGATATATTTTAATTTCGAAGCCATTTTGTGCTGTTCTATTATCCATCTTCATTATGAAATCATACTGAGTTTGACGTCATATCAAGCACGAATGTTCCCCCTGTTTCAGATTACCAAGGATGTGAGTTCGTTACTTGTGAAGGGGACCACTTGGCAGCACTGTCGGTAGTTTGTGTGTGTGTATGTGCGTGGGGAAAAAAACCGATAGATTTTGACGATCGACAAGCGCCAAGAAGACAATAAGCGATCGGCTATATACATCGGCTGTATAAAAAAAAATGGCGAACGAAAAAGAGATCGCATTGGGGAACGAGAGAGGTATCGATGGTGGAGAGTCGTCCCCGATCATGTTCAGGTGGAAGAAATGCAATCTGCATAATTCCCAATTGGATGATTGGGGGTTATTGCCCAGTTGGACGTCCTTCTATCAGCTTTATGCTTTTTGTAGGTTAGACACACTGGTGGGGGTTTGGTGAGACAGGCAGTCCCACGACTCTCTGGGAAAGAAAATCTAGAGCAGAGAGGTTTGAACTTGTCGTTGACGTGTCTGTGTGGTAAAGTATTATTGTTTCATTCACGATTACGACTATGGATGAGAAATTGACACCTTAAGATGTGTGGTACCAAAGTTTTCAACAATGTAGAAAGGTTTATCTCGAGTGAAAATTTGATCCCCATATCGTATAAATTCGTATTACGATTTTTAGGTATATTACCACATATTTATAAAATTAACCCGATCCTATTTATTTTAACATGCTGAATTATGCAAGATACCAGGTCATACTTATGCTATTTATGCCATAAACATTATTCGTACAAAGAGTTCTAGTATAAATAATAATAATAAATTATATTTAAAACTGTTAATAAATTTGTAGAAAAACAGAGGAAAACCCTGAGCAAAAGCCTGAACAAAAACCAGAACAAAAACAAAAGCAAAAACCTGAACAAAAACCAGGCCATACTTGTTTTTTATACTGTACGCATAATTTGTACGAATTTTTATTAAACTCAAGTTTTTTTCAGGTTAAGCATTTTTTTTCTATTTTACGATTAAGGAGTTTTCACCTTTTATGTTAATAGAAATACATATTTATTTAGACTAATATCGTTGGAATTAATGTGGTTTTTCTATCTTATTATTAAGTCGTGTTTTAAATTTTCGCTAATAATATAAGTTTCATTAAGAAATAAGAATAACATTTAATTTACTCAGTGGAATAATTTTATATAACCAAATAAATATGCACATGTGTATGACAAAGAGTTCCTTTTTACCTGATAAATGATAATTCCATTTTATCCTATTTACATGTCTAGTGCAACAACGATATAAGAGTTTTCAATCACGTGGAAATAAGACGGTAGTTTTACGTCAAACGTATCTCACATAAAAAAAAATCAGGGTAGCAGATGAGATTCCTGTTTTAATCATTCATGTTTCCGGGATTTCCGCGTGTTTCTAGAATACACAGAAATGGCGGCACCACAATTTGGTCCCCACTCTCATGCACGTGAATCCTTCAGATTATGTGAAGCTTGTTCTCTCGTTTTACCTATAGACGTGGGAAGATCCAAAAGTAATGGTGCCAATTTTTTTTATCTTGAACGTCTAAAAAAAGCGAATACCGGTAGATACGCTAGAAAGATAATTTAATTGTCAACGTTTTGACGTAATCGCCATCGACTTTGATGCATTCTTCGATTTTTCATAACATGTTTTTTGAACCTTAGTCATAGAAATCGTTCTGTTGAATACGAAGACAATGGCGAACTTCAGTTTTGACTTCATACCTATTCTGCGATCACCAAGAAGTTTCTTCAAATGGCCAAAGCAAAGAACTGTGCTGTGTGTCTGTGTGGTGATAGAAGATTGGTGCATTTGACCACGCCATTAAAAATTGAAAAATGTACCAAAGTCGCTGGCGATTACAGAGTAGGTGCAAAAGCAGACAATTGAATTATCGTTCTAGTGTATATTTTTGGTTTCTTTTTCTAAAGGTGGTATTTCACTAGGCGAATAATCGCGGCGAATGCAGCTGAAGCGCGCAAATTGCAGCAAGAGTACAGCAACTAGGCG
>JAUJYS010003185.1:0-13497 GCA_033995665.1 Melogona broelemanni | reverse complement strand
ACTTGTTATTACGATATTTACAACCACTTAGGAGGCGCATCTAGCGCTCGCCAATTTGACGCCGACCGGATCTCGGGTTAAACTGATGGACTTCTCCAACATATCCGTGGACAAAGCCGGACTCAGTATTTTAATGAAGCGGCCCACAAAGACGGACAGCAACATTATTAAGGTTAGCGTGAAAATTTTAAACAATAATTTTCAATTCTCCTAATTTGTCACCAAAATCCTAAATCTCTTTCGCGCCGAACAATATTTTTTTTACCGGAATTATTTCCAGGCTTACATAATGCCTTTTTCGTGGGACGTGTCCGTATGTGTAGCCGTGTCGATTCCACTAATTGGATGTCTACTCCATGTAGCGGTAAGCTTTAACCAGAATTTTTGGTAATCCGTATACTTAAAGTAAGTATAGGAGAAAATGGCAAAAAATCGTAACACTATTTTAATAATGCACAACTATTTATAATTAGCCTTAGTTGTTAACTAAAAGACAGATGAGTTTCGTTGTTAACAAATATCGATTTAATTTTCTTGTAGCTACGGATCAGCAGCAAAGCGATGGAGGGGACGAAAGCCGCCGCGGAGGACGAAGCCCTCATGCAACTAGAACCGCAAGCTGTTAACGACAACCGAAGCCTTGGAAGATGCCTCTTTGCAGCTGTCCAATCATTTGGACAACAAGGTGATTTCTCTGTATATCAATAGTATATCGGTGCGTCGAGTACAAATCGAGTAAACATCGAGACATTTCAAAAAAGATTAAGAAAATTTATAATTTACGAATGAATGAACGAACAACTTAGTTTCTGGAAACATTCGCACATTCTGTCCTATTTATGCTTTATGGATATTTAAGTTTTCCCAACTCTGCCCCAATTTGTTAAAATTGTTAGACTCTTAACGAACTCTTTTCTCATTCTCCGTTTTTGAAATTCCAAATGTCATTGGACCTGGCAATTCCAATTCTCAGCTCCAGACACATGCGTACGTGAAAAACGCAGATTTACCGTGTCGAATGCTTTCTTTTCGTTCCACCCACTCAATCATTGTTAATTTCTAGGAATCGACATCGTTCCCAACCGGGGTTCGGGAAGAGTGATGTTCGGGGTAATGTGGCTTTTCAGCCTCTTCATTATGAGTTCGTACACCGCCAATTTGATATCCTACTTTACCGCCACGTTCGTCAGTTGGCCGTTCAAGGATCTGGAAGAGGTCTACAAAAGCAAAGCGTACAAGATCGGCTTTTTAAAAGGAACAACCTATTTGGATGACATGCAAGTGAGTTTTAAAATATTTACCAACTCGATTGAAATTGTTTTCGATGGAGCTGATGCAACAACAGTTTTCTTGAATAAGTGAAATGAAAATATGAAGCGGGAACAACCTACAGAGTTACATCAATTTCGAAATTCAAAATACCGTAGCAATTGGTTTTGGCAATACTAAGTCTTATTTTACGTAATTCTAATTAAAAATTCAATTTTTTTAAACCCTGCACTCCAAAAATTCAGATAATCGTTTTATAATTTCTTTCAAAAAGGGTGACAATCGAACAATTCTTATGAAGATCTGGAAGTTAATGGAGAAGCAACGCTTTTCGACAATGGTGGACAACTTGGAGGAGGGTATAGAGCGGGTTCGCTCCGAGCGCTACATTTTGGTAGGAATAGAAATGAACACATTACACAAGTACTAGTACTCAAGTATTCATTGGTATTTTTAATTAGAATGTATCTAACATTAGGTGCACGAGGCTCGAGTGTTACAGTACATCACAGGCAAGGACTGCGAATTCGCCACCATCAACGAGCGCTACCTATCCGCTCCCATGATGCTGGCCTTTCAGAAAGACTCTCAGTTCCGCGGACCCATTTCAAACATGTAAACTTTTTTCTTCTTATTATTTTCGTCGTGTTTAACAGGCAGTGGCCGGTCGTCCTTGAAATATCCACCTTACAACGAAAATTAATATTTGTTTTCCTCCTGTACCCTATAATTATGAACAGGAATTTATGATCGAGTTTACGTACGAGTTTGATGTATCTGAATGTGTGAACGCCGGTGTTTAAGTTTTCTATCGGTTTTGTGACAGGTTGTTGAAGATTACAGAGAGTGGCTTGCTGGAGCGCCTCAAGAACAAATGGTGGCCGCCCACCTACGATTGCATCATCGCGCAGCAGACGTTCAACAGTATATCACTTTGGGGCACAGCAAGGTAAGATAAGATGTTTAGATGACCCCAAAAAAATTTCAATATGAGAATATTATAATAATTTTATTTTTAAATTTTTTACTGACGTACACTTGTGTATTTTAACTTTGAATCACCAATATTAAAATAAAATGGCTAACCATAAGTATCGTGTAAATTGACCAGCACTTCGCTTTCTGCTTCGTACTCACCAACTTTATTTTTATTTGCTGCCCCCTACCATGGAAAAGTTGGCAATTACACATACACACAAACGAGTGCGGTGCTGTGAGTGATTGCCATCGTACAAAGAGCACAACACATTTACTTTTTTATTTTTTTGCGCTACCAACTGCATTTCAATATGAAAGTCTTAAAAAAAGTAAAAAAATTTGGAAATTTTGTCTTTTATTTTTATTATTATTTTTTTTTTACCAAGCTGTGTTAAATAGCTGTGTTCGGCGAAGGACAGATTTAACTTCACCATAATATATTTTTATTTTTATTACCAGCATCTTGGGCATTCTCGGATGTGGTATTTTCGTCAGCGGTGTAGTGATGCTGCTGGAGAAGGGCATCGCGGCGCAGAAGCTGCGCACGCGGCTTCGAGCACTGGCCGACGCACTGCCAGAAAACCTGCATCTACCAATCAACGCGCGCCTTGCCACGCTCAATATACGACAGCGCCTCAGCGTGGCGCTTTCGGGCAACAGAGAGGGCAACGAGGAGGAGGAAGATGGTGATCGTACAGTGGACGGTAAAGGACAGGTGGTACCACCGGAAGGAGAAGACGACAAGCAGTAATCTACTTAAGATCTCGGGTTGAGAGATAGACGAGATAATCTCCAAATTTACGAAAGCGCTTGTCTCTCAGTCAGTTGCAAAAAGACATGACATCCTGGATGACTGGGTGACATCATTAATTTTCTGCTACGTGTACAGGTGAAATATATCTAAAGTAATCAAACGCTTACTGAAAGATTTAACAAAAATTAGAAAGAAAAAAATTATTGAAGAAAATCTAAGAATTTATTTTTTAAATACCACAAATAGCCATACAGATACTGTACCTATGAATAGTTTTAATGGCTGTCAATTGAAAATAAAATTAATATGTCACTCCCATTCAAATATCAATGTTAAATTGCTGTAATAAGGTTCTCAAATACAAACGTTGACTTAAATATGAGACATGTTCTATTATTGCATTCTGATATCGTGATTTTCATCTAGGTTTAGTTTTGAAAAACCAATTCAATTTAAATGTATCTGTGATGCAAATACAGCATAGTTGTAATTGTGCGGCCTCGGAAGCAAATAGACATTTAAGTTCGAACTCGTAAATTCCAGTTTGTTCACGTTTCATTTAGCGAATTCGGGAGTGATTGCATCTTAAGTTGAGTTAACCTACACGCGGTTATTACGCTTATACAGCCTAGAAAATCCTTCAGAGAATTTTTCCACGTAGTTTATTTGGCTAATGGTAGAGGGCGTGGCCGTCGGCGAGATAATACGTTATACATGATATAAAAATGGGCTCACTGAACAAAAAAAGTACCCAATGTGACCTTCTGCAGGTGTACCTAATTTCGGGGAACTACGGCATTTATTAATGGAAGACAATTACTGTCACAATGTATCACGCAGCGCGCGAACCCCGACTGCCTGAAGCAGAAAACGTTAGCTCGTATTTTGGGTGCTGTTAGGTTTTCCATACGGGGGGATGTCTATTGCGCAACCGACGGGTTTCAAATATTCGCTAACCTATCCTACACCGTGCCTCACCTGTTCAAAATTGAACTCCGCTATTGATTGGGATCAAATCGATTTTGTGCGTGATTTGAGTACTAGAACGGCAAAGTGGAGATACCTGATCAATTATACGTAAATTTGTCGCTCAATAAAATGTGTTGCTGTTCCAATTGCTTTTCAGCTGTGTGCACCAAAAGTTAAATTTGCCAACATTTATTGCCAATCTGGTCACACTGTCACACGATAGCAAAATATATAGACTACACTTTCGCATAATTTCTAAGCGATGATGTTGCGTGATTGTCGTATTTTGAACAGTTCATGTCAAAAAGATTTCATATAATAGTTATAACAGAAAATGTGAACGAATGAGTATTTAACATCATGTGAATGTGAAACAAATCATTCGAAATTACCGCTTCAAATCACGTATTTTCAATTGTAATAATGAGTGGGAGTATATGTTTTAATGATGTTTGAATATCTTACTCAGTTTTAAGTTCAAGTAGGACATGCAAATTATAGAAAATTAATCCTTCCATTTTTATTTGCGCATGCGTTTTCGGGTATCACTGTTTTCGGGTATCACTAGCCACCCCTAATAGATAGCAATTCGTTGCGGCTAAGGGGTGGCTATATTCCCCCATGTTGTGGGGTGATGGCAGAAGTCATGTATCTATATATTATTTCTGTCAATAAACTCGCGAATAATGAGGTTGATCGACCCGCCAGTACATAAACTAAATCAAGTACATAAACTTAATGGATACGTTAATCGCCGATTTATCGCTATTAGGTTCGACAGGAAAACATCATGCATCCACAAATAAAGTTCCGTAACCTTTCTCCTGTTTACTTTTGCGTTGCCAAAGCGGAATGTATCACACCTATGAGATAAATATTGACCTATCCTGTCAATGACTTTCGAGATGGAAAACTAACAGAAACCATTACAATATCTATGTTCGAATTCAAAATGCACTTATCTTTGCCTAAACTCGTTTCATAGCTAATTTTATTGTAAAACTAGTGTACATGCCATAGATAAATATTGAATAAACTATTTCATTAAATACTTCCTCAGCCAACGTTGGCGAAGTTGGTTACAGGCCACGAGCTGCTAAAGTGACTGTCAATCAAGTATCGATAAACATGGACAAAAAACTACTATAATTAAATGGTGGATGATTACAATTTGTATCTGATGACATTTTTATTCCTTGAAATATTGCGCCAACAATTCACTACACATATTTCCAGCGAAATACTCGTACAATACAAATAAATTGCAACGTTGTTAATTAGCAGAGAAATTTTTTATCGGCTATTAACCATTTTGGCCAAAATCATAGTATGCTTTCTTAATGTGGGGAGGGGTCGATTGAGCCATTCTCGGGTCGCCATTCTCGGGCTCGAGGTGGGCGGGGGGGGGGGGGTCAGGCCACTGAAAATGGGGATAAACCCCTCTGACCCCCCCCCCTCGCAAATCGAACCCTGTTTTTAATCCTAACCCCACTTTCTATGAAAACCCAAAATCGCCATGAACCACGATAGTCTGCCAAAGAAACGAAAGTGGTAGAAGCCATATTAAATAAATTATCATTGGTAACCAAAACGTATCCCATTTTTCGTTCTTTTAGAATGCAATTTTTTCCATAGGAAATTTTATCGTAACAATAAATTATGATAAGTAGGAGGAGACGTTCATGTGTGCATCTAACCTATTAATTCCTTGTTCAGCAGTTAGCAGTTGCAAGTTTTTTTACATCATCGGATCAATGAAGTAATTCTGGACACCAAGTTGTGTAGGTGGTTCGAACGAACTAAAGGGCTTGGGCGAGAAGAAACGTGTGCACCTGCACTTGTGTACACGGTGAATGCGAGTCCAGTATTCACCGCAGACGTTTTTCAATGCATACATGTAACACAAGGAGGAGGAGGGGAAACACCAATTAAAAAATCGCATTTAATGACATACTATACGAGTACGTTGCGTATATCCTTTGGCGTCGCCGCAGACAATAGCAGAACAGACCGTTGCAAATTTCGTCTAACAAATGTTTTTGTCTTGTTCGCAACCAACGGGAGCGTCGAGCGTACTCTGTGTTCTGTTGAAGCTGTTCTTTAAAGCTTGATCAGTTGTACTGTAGATACTTGTAGAATAGCATTTTCTTGAATCTTTTTCAAAACGATTTGAAATATTATTTATGATTAGTTCGATACAGACTTCTCTTCCAGCTATAAACTGTAAAAAAAATCTGAGTCGATTCAAGCTTTTTTCGATGAGTTCTAAAATTTTAAAATATATGAGGGAAAAAACATTTTCTTGAAGGTTTTTCAAAGGATTTTTATCGATAAATGTTTGCACCTTGTTCTTTAGCATTTGAAATGTTATTTAAACAGCTGTACTTCAACGCCTTGCGCCAGTTTACGTCATTCAAAAGTATTGGCCACCCCCTCCGTTTTTACATTGTCTACAGGGGAACCGATCTAATGACTCATACGTGTTGGGGTGTGCAACATTTTGTGTTGGTTGACGTTTTGGCATGGCCTATCAATTCGAATGGATGTACATATTATTAAGCTGTCGCATTTACTTTTTTAATAATGTAATATCAAGTGTAAATCCGGCAACAGCTTGTTTTGTTTATCGGTGTTCGAACTAGTGTATTTACTTACAGCTGTAAACTTATAGGTGAAGTTAGTTTGTTTCGCGGTCAAGCAATGCACGTAAACTGACTCGAAAAAAAAAACCATTTCTAGTTTTGACAGCCTGCTGAGGCTTGACGAGAACCACGTGTTGGTAATTATAGTCGCAGTCGGTGTATCCACATTTATTTTACAGAATCAAGCATTAGCACAGAGCTAATCAGAATTCATAGCACCGTAAACGTCGCTGGTGTGATTATTCTAAGATATTGGCGTTTTAATTTATGGAAATACACATGATGAATGTCCGTGAAAGTTGTTTTTCCTCAAACAGTCGTCTATGCAGACTAATAAGAATTTAGGTGCCTCTGTCACCTGCGAACTTTCGTGGGCGACACTGTGCGTCTTGTAAGAGTGGCCACAACGACTTCTAACGAAAGAACGCGATTCACTGTTCTTAAGATTCCGTGTGCGGGGGTGTTAGGGTTGTAGCGGCCTGTTATTTAATGATAATGTTGGCCATGCATAGCTAAAAATAAGGGTGGCCCTTAAAATTATTCCGTTTTCTTAAAAATTCCTTCATTACAATTCATTAAAGACGGCCCTTTTTAATTATTTCGTTTTCTTTAAAATTAAGCAGCTTTTTGAATTCAACAGCTTCCATCACTCCTAAAAATAAATGTCAACTTTGTTATAAATTTGCGATATATCCCTGAGAATCACCAAAAAAGTTTCACGAGCCGCCACTGCGTTCATTTTTCTGTTAAGTTAATATCGAGCCAATCCAGGAAAATAAAGTAATGCAGAGACAAATGGACATTTTCTTTTTCTCTCTGATTCTTCTTTTCCTGATTCCTTTTCGCTTGAAATTAAAATTGATTTTAGTTACAAAATCTAGGTTCTCAAATTTAAAAAATCTTGATTTTTAGTTAATATCACGACAAATCGTTAACAAAATCGTTTTATTTTAACTCCTAAAAAATCGGGCGCGATATTCGACAAGCTGACTGGCCTCGCCAAGAAATTACTCACGAGCCGCCGCCGCGCCAGAGCCGAGACTGTTCTCTGTCCCTGTGCCAAAGCGGGGAGTGGTGCAGCCCCACTGGCTAGGAGAAAGAGAAAGGTAAACTCCTCGTACCTGTTGATTGCACGCGCTAGCGCTGGTAGGAGAGAGAAAGTCTAGCGGTTGAAAAGGAAGATTAGAGCCAGTCGCATCTTAAGGTCAGGTCCACAGAGACGCGTGTATAGTGCCACGGTCGGGTGCGAACCCCCCTTTGGATTTCGGAGTTTCGTCGGCCGCAAATTGAATAGCCAGGTGGAATACGCGTGCTTCACTTCAAAGTTCACTGGGATAAAGGTTCTTTCTTGCAAGGGTGCTTCGGTAAGTTTACAAATTTAAGAAAAAATAGTTTATGCGGAGAAAATGACGTTGAAATTGTGTGTTATTGATTTAAAATTATTTTGCGCGAATACGATCTCAAAATAGTTTAACCCTACAATTATCATAAGGATAACCCCATCTTTGTCCTTAACTGGTCTTTGACCCCCGCCATTGGCCCCCCTAAAAGGGGCTGCTTGCGGGTATATATTGTAATTGTAATTGTAATTGTAATCTAAACAATCAAAAAAGGATATCTTAAGCTGAAGATAAATCCTTAACAAAGGGAACAAGCGTTGATTCCGTCCTGAAATTTAGCTCACCATGCACGTGGAGAATTAATTTCTTTATTTGAAAAATTCCAAAAATGGAGGTGGAGACACAAAGATAATTTTGCGGATTTTACTAAATTAAAAAAATACGAGAACCTTCTATAATTTGTACAAGTTCGAACCCCGAAATATTTATGTGCCAATTATTATTTGTGTGATATTGAAGAAAAGTCTTAAAAGAAAATTAACGGAAGGATGTCAATTGCATTTGTGAGGATCTTTCACGGAGCAGAGAGACGAGGTCTGCTCACACTCAACAACCCCGTTAGAATCTCCCCTCGGCATTCCGAGGATTAGTGGACACTCGCACAAAAGGAGTGCGCCTGCGGAGCTTTGAGTCTCCCTCACCTCTTCAGGTATCCAATGCACACGCGTTGTGGCCTCCTTCCGTTTTAAAGAGTGCTTCGTGCGAGCACTTCGCAAATTCACTTTTTTTTTACTCGTAAAAATAAAATGCCCCTTCGAATTTGAACGAGAAAAAAAAATTCAGCTAACCTGCGCAATCATTTAAATAAACATTCGACTATAGGCGCTGCATAGGAACCGCTATTGAATTTTTGGACTAAAGAAAAAATTCTGAAATTCGCAGAACGGCCATGGCGCGCCAAATGACGTCACGACCGGACGTGACGAATCGTTTTGTTATTCCTCAGTCAGTCGCTGCACACTCACAATGTACACGGGAGAGCGTTAACACCTAGTGGAGACGACTCAGCGAAATGAAGGAAAGCAATCGGAAATACCTATGATGGTAATTTACCGCCAATTGTTTTCCTGACGATTGTCTGTTCAAAGACACGAGACATCAATCTATAGTTGTTATTTTTTCAAAAATTGGCAATGATGCTCAAGGTTGACTCGTACATAGCACAAGGGCTAACTACATGTACTTATACGTACAGTACGACGTAGTGTACGTACGTCGTATTGTGGTTCCAATATCGAACTGAACGTGCGACTTGTATTGCCATTTGGTATCCAAACGGAGGACATATCGTTATTTTTCAATAAAAAAATGTTCTCCATAAACCTTAAAATGTCTTTCTTTTTCAGTTTTCACACCAAACCAAATTTAAATCCAACTTGGCATTGTCAGAATTGATTTTGTTGATTATAATTTGATTAAAAGTATATCATACTTCTCTATGTTACTTACAATTAAAGAAACATAATTTAAAAAAAATAAAACTAAGTAATGTCCACGCATTTTTTTTGTTTAAAAACAGAAATATTATTAATGTATTTATTTTGAAACGTCCTCAATTTCAACATCAACCACCCCCCGAGAATGGCGATTCAAAAAACGCAAGTCCTTACGTATCCATTAGCCGACGGGAGCACGTCCCAGTATCGGTAACTTAGTCGATTAATCCAGAATAGGAAATGTGAATCTCTTGCGCGTACATATTGTAAATATAAGAGCTCACCGATTGATGTTGTTGCAAATTTTAGTTGAGAAATTACAATCAATTAAGAGATGCTTAGATCAGTTTTTTGGATCAGTAAGGTGAGCGTAAATGTGGTTACAATGTAAGTTAATTAAAAAAAGTATACATGTAAATTATCAAGTCAATGATAGTAGTTAGGTTTGCGCAGTAAGCAGTTATTAGATTAGGTAGTAAACGAAATTATTCCTGTGATCTTGAAACGGCACTCAGCCTCCCCGGTCATAAAAGTCGAGGAAAACTAACAATACTGCGCATGATCTCATGTTTGCTTTAGAAAGTGGTCGAATAAAAAGAGAAGCTCTGCTTTTAGTCAATTATCACCTCCACGTTCGCTGAACAGGAAAGTGGCGGAAATAGTAATGATGGTTCGCTCACGCAAAACTGCGTAATGAGTGTAATAAAATTCGCCGGCTTGGGCAAATAACCAGAGCCGAGCCCCATTACACGATGGCGGTTACCGCAAATTACTGCGGTCAATATGCAATGATCTTGAGGGAGTTAGGTCGTTCCTTTCGAAAAGGAACCGGTTCCAGTTACCGTTCTTCTTATGAAAAAAGGAACCAGTTCCAGTTCCAGTTCCTACAAAAATTTAAAGGAACCTGAGCTTTCCTAGTTCCTTTTCAAAAGATACCTGGAACTTTTCCGTTCCTTCGATTAAAAATTATTTATGAAAATGTGTCGAGTTCACATTTAAAAAAAAATATGTTCATACGATGACACCAAATGAACATTTGCTGGAACTCATGTAAAGGAGATATGCCGATTTGCGATCACAGATTCAAATCTTTATCGATTTCTGTTTATGCTGTAAAATTGTTCCGCTGTCGACACATTTTGGAAGAAAGTTATGGCAAAAGGAACCCTTTACACAGAAAAGGATCCACCGTTAAAGTTCCTCAAAAAAGGAACCAGCTCCCGTTCCAGTTCTTACAGAAATAAAAGATACCTATCGTTCCTAAGTTCCTCAAAAAACGGAACCAGTTCTTAGGAATGGAACTTTTCCGTTCCGTTCCTATCCAACACTGGAGTTAAGCGTCCATTTCAAAGTACTCGACACTTCGACTAAAGGCTCTGGCCATGTGCCACCAGTCTTGCCATCAGTTTCCTGCATGGGCTCTCGTAGTTGCGCAAAAATAATGTTGCACAAAACTTGTAATGGAACCAATTTCGAAGGAGTGAAGGCAACGCACGCAATTTACCTGTTATCTGCTATGCTAATAGTTATTGTGGTGATGATGACACTTTGGACTGTGCTTGCGTTACCAATTGGATTTTAATTGATCACAGTTATTATTATTTCTTTGCAATCAATAATTCGAATTAATTACGCTAAAAATAATCTCACAACAAAACCGATTGCGTATCTTGAATTGGGATACGACAGTGCGACCCGTCCTAGCCTAGTCGGTAATGCAAGCGACTGCGGTGCGGCGATCCAAGGTTCGATTCCCTGCGAGGGCTCTCGTTTATTCAATCTCGGGTTATTGGTGAAAATGTTGCCATATCAACTCGAGGGGTACATAATATACTGCAGCGTAAATAAAATTAAATTCTGAGAACTAAACATTTAATTATAGAAAACATCACTAATTTACGCATAGGATCGAATATTTGTTGCTTTAAATCAATATTGCTTCGAAATCGTAGCTTGATTTAGAATTCAAATCTCAAATTTCAATTCACTTTATTTGCAGTTCATTGGATAAAATGCAAAACAAATCAATAATTGTGTGAGCGTTCGAAACGTTCAAACTGTAAGATAATTGTCAATCTATCCCACGTGCTTTAATTGGTTTAAAATGATAGCGCAGCGATAAAGAGATAACCAATAAGGTAATTACGAGGAATTCCTTTTTCTTTAGCCTAACCGATCAAACTTTTGAATACTTCGGTTATCACGAACGGAAGAAATCGAGAGCCATGACGTCAAACGTACGTCAGAAACGCCAACACTTTAAAATTGTACATCCTGGTACGCGTCTTGTTGCGTTCGAAATATCATCAGCTGGAATATGTTTTCCATTTTTGAAACGCTTTTCTATCGCCAAAAGTTGACACTTGAGGTTCTCAATGACGTAGGAAAAACAGCACGCGGTAACAAGTATTGTTGTACGAGTGAGTGTACGTGTATGTACCCTGTCATACGATGCATTAACTCGTGCTATTGATTAGGGATTTTTTTTATCTCCAAAGTTCCGATTAAAAACCAATCTACCGCATTTACAAACATACATTAATACGGGTCATTTATAATTAAATATTCATTTTCAAATAACCTTCACTGAGAGCGCCTAATTAAAGCCGAATTAAAAATGTAAAGTTTTGCGACTTCAAATGTAATTGCTTTGCGAATGATGTTATGGTTTTGCTTTTGATCATTCGTGGTAGATTTGTGCACAACTTTCGCGAATATAAAAAAAACTATCGATATGATACGAGTTTTACTCAAAGAGAAAATTTTGTAGTACTAATCTGCCTTTAGGTTTCTTGATTTAAGGAAATTAGAATTTCAAGTCACGACAAATTTTGAACAAATCTTGTGTCGTCTCACTGAACTGCCGTACTTTCCGATAGCCACACGACATTGATAAATTGGAAAAAAATATAATTATTACACGAATAAATGAATTGATAGTTTTTCTTAAATTACTGAGATCCTCAACCTGAAAAATAACGTCCACACGCATGCAACAAGTAATATTTATTGCACGATTACGAAATGTTTTGAACAATTCTTCAGAAGCGTGCGTGAGAAAATCTCGTTCAGTTTCGTCTTGTCATAAATAACGCCTCTTAAAAACACAGTAATCACCAGCGGTTTTGTCACGACGTGTCAATCATGCCAAGTTCATCCATTCATATGCTGCTAATTACGAAACGAGCACGGACAATAAAATTACATTCTAGGAATGGAAGACAATTCTGACAAAGAAAATCTTTTGAATTGGCAACATTTCCTTTGTACATGTGATCGGCGTTGCAGGTGCCTATTTTTCAAGGTGAAGGGAAGTGCTGTACCGTAACGATGTGCGTCATTTTCTTGTAAATATAGAAATGGTTTTATCGGTTATCAAATAGTAAACATAGGACGCATCGAACTTTCTCTTCAGTTAAACAATATCCATTTAAATGTGTCGTGTCGTTTTCGGTATCCCAACTTGCATGAAGAAAAAGTTAATATGTTATGAAATATCATGCGCGACTTTGTCATTTCAAATTTGAAATATAATGCGCCTCTTTACGCACATGGCAAAAATTCGGTAAATTAAAGCCAAAAACAAAATAATTGAAATATTCAAATGTATGAATTCGTAGCATTCATGAGGAGTTCTAATGAAGTCCATGCAAAAAGGTAACCAAATGAATGTAAATGCGCAATCAAGAAAACACAAAGTTCTTATTAAAATCACAATTGTAAAAAAGTCAGAAAAAAATTAAAAACTAATTGAATGCAGTATGATTTGGCAGTGATCATTCTGTGCAAAGGTTTCTCCAACATCGAATATTCAAAATTTAACAAACAGAGCTCACAGCTGTGATTCAGATGGTAAAATATTAATAAAATACGTTATTGGATCATTTTGGGATAACTCAAGATGAAATCGGAAAAAGGAAAAAAAAAGAAAAAAAAAAAAGTTTGTCATGCGAACATATGCTACGGAGAAAAATGCCAATATTATCACCTGCCGAAATAGCTCAGTTGGGAGAGCGTTAGACTGAAGATCTAAAGGTCCCTGGTTCGAT
>JAUJYS010003184.1:0-13499 GCA_033995665.1 Melogona broelemanni | reverse complement strand
CTTGGCCGCAACGATCTTCATTCCTCCCCAATGTTCGCATTAAAAAGTATATGCAGATAGCGTCGTCTGCTTGTCTTTACGCTAAGTGACCGTTCGTCTGAGTGGCAATTCGATGGCGTGGTCCTGACCCTAAAATCCATGCTAGACAATTTTACTATTTTTAATAAGATAATTTAAAGGCAATTTAAAGCATTTAAATATAATTAATTTATATTTGCGATACATATCACGAATGAACAAATCGGTAACCTTCGTCAATAACCTAATTAAGATATAAAAATGACATGCTTAAAGTGCCTTTAATCGTTTATGTATTGATATATTTATTTCAAGTTTTTCTAGAAATGTACCGATTCCACTCAGATCTGTGATTGGCGGAAGTTATTTTTAATCGAGACCACACGAGGTCCACTTGACACAAATGTCTCGACTCAAAATACAGCAGTGTTTAACAAATTAACATTAGCTAATTGTATTATTATATTTTCCACCTAGTTTTTCCAACAAACGACTTTGATGAGAATTTTTTCTTTCTCAATCCAAAAAAAGACCTAGAAAACGTTATTGTTAATCAACATGTTCACTCTTGGCATATCGATATTAAATTAGCTGGCTGGCCCAAAATATGCACTTAAAACGGATTAGAATGATGAAAAGTTCTAGAGCTAGAAAAATTGGCCAGCAATTTGGTTGCGGTATTTGGGAATACTTAATTAATTAGCATATTTCAACAAGGCAATGGATAGCAAACGTCAACAGTGCGCCACTTTTTTGACACAAGCAAGGGTGATGAAGTGAAGTTTACAAGGTGATTTCGCAAAATGGATAACGCAATGAAATGCAAAACAACGAGACACACATGGACACAGTACCACAAACTATTTACTGGAAAGGCACGTTCGAAAAAAAAAACTGACCCATTTTAGATGAAAGGTATTTTTACAATCAGAATTTCTGCACACCATTTACCAAATAAAATACTGTATCAACTAGAGTCTTTAAAAAAAAAGGTTTACGTGAACATAAATTAAATTTCCTTAGTGATATTTACAGGATTAGTCAACTGATTACTTCATCCACCGAGGTTCATATATATATATTTTTGGTTGACAATCACGTAGTGTAAAAGCACTACAGGAGCTCCTGACTTGTGTCGCTATGACAATAACTGCAGGGCAAATTTTTACAAGTAATTCAGGATCGAATAAACGAGAGCCCGCGTCGGGAATCGAATCAGGGACCGAACGAATTCGTACATAGTCTTAAAAATCGAAAATGAATTAAGGATAATATTTAAGAAAATATGGATGATTTCTGGCTTTAGCGCAGCCAACCAGTAAAACCAGTGAAATTTGAAATGAAATTTCAATGAAAAAAGTAAACATTATTTTAATCGTTACACAACGTCGAAAAAAAAAAGTTGTCCAAATAATAAAATACTGAGTAGTCAAAAAAACCCGCATTATTCAGCAATGAACAAGTTAACCTCGGTATCTGACACTTCTCGACCGTTTGGCGTTTGGTGTTAGATGAACTGGATATGAAACTGGTGTGTCTTACTTGAAGGTGACCAACTCATAGTGGCAGAGATTGGGCAGCGAAGGCGTGAAGATTTCCCAGTCGGCTCAGACCACTCTGGATGTGGTTCACATGGATCTCGACGTTGTTCTGGAACACGCTGCCAAATTTACAGACAAAAGAAGACATCAGAAAATCACATGTGTACCCAATGTTTTTCACGCGAATAAACAAACAGTAACCGTAGTGCACAACGCGAAAATAACAGTGAAAAATCAACAATCAAAAATCAATTGATAAACGCCGAAACGTGAAACATCGGCAATGACAAGAGATAAAAATTGGATTTAAATTATGACTTTAAAGCTGTTCGATTCAAAGACGACAATGTACGATCCGTCTAGCCCAGTTAGTTTTGCACCTGACAGTGGTGCGACGGTTTGTGGGTCGATTCCCGGTGTGGGCTCTATTTTATTCGATCCCAGGGCACTCCAATGAAAATGTGCTCTCAGACATTGACAAACCAACACGAGGGGGACAAAACCTACTGTAGTGCTATTCACTGAAATGGTTGAATGGTTGGAAATAAAAATTAAAAAAAAAATATATAAAAAATGTATTTACCCGGCATTGGATGGATCGATGCTCTTCTTGATCTCGTTGAGGGAATCGGTCAGCGATTTCAACTCGAACGAATTCAGGTCACTCTCGGCCAACGCCTATAACATATATATAAAAAAAATGAGATATTTTAATTTTTTTCCCACTATCTCGAATCCACTCTCGGACAACAGTATGACTATATTATTTAAATCACCGTAGCGCCAAGTGCACTACAGGAATACTGCATCCTCATGTCTCTATGGAGATAGCGAGGGGCAGGGAACGGAAGAGGGATGACAGCTGGAATAGTCAGACTGCAGGATCCACCCCTGAGCTCTGGACTCCCTAATGGAAGCTCAAGACTATAACTAACCTGCATCTGCAGCATGATGGAGGTGAGTCCGCCGACCAGTCCGAGCGTCCGCTGGCTGGAGACCGCCCGCCGTCCCAACTGCTTGTTCCCCTTCTCCACGATGACGGCCGCCTCCTTGGCGCAGCGCTCCTGCACGCTGGCCGGCAGCACCGAAGGCGTGTCCTCGTCGCCGTCATTCTCGGGCGCCATCTGGTGGTGGGGGTGAAAGCACGACAAATAAAGGGAAACGAAAAAAGAAAAACATTTTGTAGACAGTATGTCGAGTCAGTGCACAGTGGGGACCACAAGAGGCGCTGCTGTCGAATTTCACCAGATCTAAACCAAAACTAGAATACAGTACGTGAGCAAAATGACATTTCTGATTCATCTAACGCACTCACTACTATACCACTGATCCGCCTGCTATTCCCGTGATCGTGGGTTCAATTCCGACCTCCGGAATTTTTCGGGCGAGAGAAACTCGTACACACGCCTTTCTTTCAGAATGGAAAGAAAGCCGTGGCACACTTACTTGCCTGCGTCAGGTACACGTAAGTAAGAATAAAGTCGCCCCCTGGTGAGGGAGGATTGAAAATATAGTAGCGGTAAAGATAATACTGTAGTGCACTCTAGGCACAACGGTGATTTAAAAAAAAAAGATTGCACATTTTAGTCTTTGACTGGTCATGCGACCCCGTCATAAGCTCCTCTAGGGCTGCTTGCAGGTACAGATCATAATTGTGATTTGACCTACAATCGCCACCAGTGTTGCACCCCTTACATTATCCAAATTGAGCGAACGCATTGACGCAGAGCTAACGGTGCTGCTGGTGACTCAGGGGACGCGTGCACGCGCTCGAGACCCACCCCTCCCTCTTTCTCCTCCTGCTTACCGGAAGTCCACTGTGCTCGTCGGCGCTCCGCAAGCAGTCAGCTGACCGCCACACGTCCTGCCAAAAACACGGGTCTTGTTTAGCTAGAGGGCAACACTGCACGGCCACCAGCCGAAACGCGCACATTCTCAATAGGTGACGCTAGTCTTTACGGCATGTAACTCATTGAGCAGCAACGATGTCTGACATGTATTTTATGAATTGATAAAAGTGTTCATTCAACTAGATTGCCCTAATACGTAGCTTTCTGATCTAGCAATAGCACCCCACTGCGCGCAAAGATCCCATACTTGCAAACAATATATTTTACGGAAAAATTACAGAGTGTTGGTGTTGCTTACCTCCTGACAGAACTGTTGCACCTCCACCAGGTACTCGTTCAGATCCTTGTTTAGCTGTTCCAGCTCCAAAACGATGCTGGCGTAGCGTTTCTTGAAGTCCAGCGTGATCGGCTCCTGATACGATTTCTGAACAGGCAAAGAGACATCGGATCAGTCACAACTATCGAACCAAACAAAATATTACAAGTGCTACTGGTCTAACCATCATTTTCCCTCGAAAAGGAGTGCCTACAATTAAATGCGCCTCTCACGAAAATCCTTCCCGCGTGTGTTTCTAATGTTTTAAATATTGGCCATGCCATCTATGAAGTTTCAAAAGATGCTATTTAATAAAACAGAGTTTCCACCCTTTTGTGTGCACAAATTTTTGTACGCACAAAATCCTGAATGCGCAGCTGCAACGCCTATGTGACGCAAAGGCCACGCTGTGACGTCACGATAGTAGCAATATTCGAATAAAGCCTGCGAAAGTGCTGCCTGTCCTCGGACAGGTTTAAGCGCTAGTAATACAAGAACTTAACAGGGCCTCTCGCAGAGGGTGCCACTTACTAGTCGCTCGGCTTCGGTGTTCATGGCCTTGAGCGTGGATATCTTCTCTCGCTTGCTGTTGAGGATTTTGGACAGACACACCTTTATTTTGGGAAAAGGAGTCAAAATTAATAACGTTTTCTTTCATCAAGTCAGGATTTCTCAAAAATAATGACTGGAACCAAAGGCATTGCGCAACCTTGAGGTTTGACCAATGATCGTAACCATCAGAGGTGACCAATGTTCCAAGTTATCTCTTTAACTCACCACCAAGACCAGAAACTTGATGGGGAATCCGCCCAGGGTCGCTCCTTCCAGACCCAGGAGACGGGACTTCAGCGGCTGACTGCCAAGGACCGGATCGTTATCCTGTAAACAAGGGTTGGGTCAGCGACCCGACGATTATTTTATGAAACAACAAGTGCCTTCATGGTAGTCCTTCAGCTGCCAGTCCTCGTACAGGCTTAAGCGTTAGTAATAACATAAAGGGTGTCTCCAGAGACACTTACCAGTTGGGGTGAACTAGTGAACCGCGATGGACTGAAGACAGGCCGGGGTTGGCGATGTGGTTGCGCGAAGGCGGCCAACGGCATGGTGTCTTGGGTGTCGTTGCTCTGGACACCAAAATAGGAAAAAGGAACAAAAATTAAATAATGAAACTACTGTAACTGTACTGTAAAGGCTACTGTAGCGTTAAAAAAAATTAAATAATTTTTTCCCCGATTTCCTATAATCCTTCAATTGCTAAAAACTGACAAAACAAATACTTCACTTTCAAAATCAGTAAAATTAACAATTGAATAAGTTTCCCAGTAATTTATTTTGTGTCGCTACGATTTGATGGAACAAAAATGTAAAAAAAAATTGTCTCTAAAACAATTTAACAAGTTTTCCAGTAATTTATTCTGTGTCACGATTTGAGAGCCCCGACGGCCCTGAAAAGATATCTGTCGACCAATCCAACAAAGCTAGAAAGTAAACGATTAAATAATAATAATAAATTAAAATACGGCAAAAATTGACTGACCAGCACTTCGTAATCGGGAATTGAGTGGGTTCCGAGGCCCTGCTTGTCGAAGGTAACGCGATATGTGGAGTTGGACGTGTCCACGGCGTCGACCGAGCCGGTAAACAGACCGTCCTGTGGTTTCCTCAGTCGAGCTGACAAAATTAAGTTATCACAATCTTATTAATGTTCAGACTGGATTTGACGTGTAGCACAGTGATGTTATGGCTGCACGTTCTTTTGTGACTGGAATAAATCACGCATTGTGGACGTTCGATGAGTATGATATGGTAAAACTTTTAATTGATGAAGTTACAAAATGAAAGGTTTACACATATTTTCTCGGCGAATTTTTCGAGGACGACTTGCGTCCTCATCTTCATGGCCGTTTGTGACGGCGCACAAGTTCTCGTCAAAACTCCTCTCGCTGGTCGTTCGTTACGTGTCTCTATTCGGACTCTTCCCCCCCCCCTCCCCCCTCTCTCTCTGTATACGAAACAATACATTAGAGCTGACAAAGGGCGAAATTAAAAAAATGGTAACAAGGAAAATAGGCCAATTTACTTCAAAAATATACATGGCAAAGCCGTCCTGTCATTTATCGTTTAGCTTGAATGGTTCAGCGACTAAGTACGGTTTCGCTTTAGTTTTACCAGCAACCCGTAACTCACCCGTGACTTTGGTTCCGATGACCAGCGGCAATGGAATCTCGTCCGGCAACTCCTTGAAGTGGGTGACGTCAGAAACCATACGCTGCTGCAGTAACCGGATCTTCGATCGCTTGTGGTTGAGCGAGTTGCGTTCCTCGGCAAAGAAGGCAGTCGAACACCTGATACGGAAAAGTAGAAAGAGAATAATTTTTTTTTTATCCGCCGAAAAGTTGTCTTTTTTTTTAGCACAAATGCGTGCCAAAGTATGCTCTCTTACCTTCGCGGTTTGCCCATGAGACGACGACTCTTACACCACTCCACCCGAGTCATGTTTCTGGTCTTGAGGTTGGGAAACGATTCATTCAGGCAGATGCAGAAATCGTTGTCACCCTTGAAAAGCGGCCTAATGTGAATGAAAAAACGTCGAAATCAGATTGGCATAATGTTTTGAAATTTTAAATGCAACGCTGGCACCACTATCGGTTTAAGAATTTTCGCGTAAATAATTAATTTTGTTTCATCTAAAATGGAAACGCTCCGCAGACATCTATAAAAGCTGATGGCGGGTTAATGCTGTACTGATACATTAAGACAGCGCTTTCGCTTTGAGGGTCATAAGTGAATCGGGTCAAGTGGTGAGCGTGCTCGCTTGCCGACCAGCGGATCTGGGTTCGATTCCCGGTGTTGTCGATCGTTAGATTGGCTCGTGGTACTGCGCGGGGGAAGGCAATGGTAAACCAACTCTGTATTCTGCCAAGAAGCAGGTCCAGTGGTCTACACCGAGAAGCAGGTCCAGTGGTGCAGTCGTTAAGGTATCGTCTTTGTAAGAATTTGTTTCTAGATTTGGGTTCGAATCCCGCGCAAGGCAGTTGTTTTTTCTTACAATCAATTCGTACTGCAATTATACGTAAACCGCCAGAATGCTCTGAGCGGCGATCACATTAATCTAAATCGAAATCTAAGAAAACTCAGGGGCTCCTGCTGCCTCAAGTCAGAAAAACCTTTTTTGAAAACCCAAATGAAATCAAATACAATTGCCGGAAACAATAGTTGAATGTCTACTCACAGGTCCAAATTGGAGTAGAAGAACTCGTAGCAGACCCACTTGTGGGCTTTGGGCAATTTGAGCAGATTGCGCAGACGCAGATATATGGACTGAGAGATCTTCTTGTCGGGAACAGCCGCCGCTGCGGCAGCAGCAGCCGCGGCAGCTGCCTTGCGCTGCAAAAATAACGCCACACAAACAATTTTCAAAACCATGTAGCGTTCACAAATCGGGTAAATAGTTTTATCGAATGGGGAAATGGCAAACGCTAGACATTACAGAAATCATTTTTTACTATTTTATTGTAACCCTATATTATAAAAAATTGTTTCCGCCAGTTTGTGTGCACAAAATCATGAATGCTCAGCTGCAACCTGCTAGCTCTAAATTATTTATTTTGGGATTCGCCACTTTCTAATCCAATGTCTCACTGTTGCCTTCCTATGATTACAGACTGTGACGTTATTTCAACATCGCATCTCTATAAAGAGCATATTTTGCTTACAGCGGTCGGTTTAGGGTTGAGGGCGCCCCTTACCGGTCCAGTGAGACGTGGAGTCTTTCGCGGCGACAGACGCGGCGGCACATACGAAGTGTCTTCATCGTCGTTGAAAAACAGACGGTTGCGTTTGCGAATTCGCGGCGGCTGCACGGAAAAAAAAACAGAAATGAATGGAAAAAATTAAACTCAGGAAATCAACGCGCATAATTTTAGTATCCAAACTGCAGCCTGTAACACTAAGGAATGCACAATGCAAAGGGCGCAATTTCATCAGTACCCCGGGATCGAATAAACGAGTGCGGGCAGGGAATCGAACCCGGTACTGTCGTATTACAGGTCTAGCTACCAATCAACTAACTGCGACTGGTCGTACCAATGTATAACATATTTAAGAAACGCTGAAAGCGCTGAACAGCGGTAAATTTAAAAATTGTTTAATCATCAAATAATCGTCGTATTTCCGCTTCTAGAATTTTAGAGTATTATTTTTTGTTAGATTGGCGAAGAATCTTCCTTTTTTTAGAGGAGCTTAAGTCTTTGAGAATGTTAATGGCTTCTGCAGTGTTCTCAGATTCAAGCGCTTAGTAAATATATCAACAAATAATTAAGTCAACTTGAGTGAAACACTTTCAACTGCTGTCTCAACTTACGCAATCTCTTCTGGATGGAATCGGTTGAATCTTGGCCGGTCCTCGGCCTCTTCTTCCTTTACCCATCGGGGAAGCTAAATCATGATTTTGACAATTAATGAAAAATCCGCGAGTATTCAAATCCAATAACAAACATTTCCCGTAAACAAGAAACACTTTCAAAGTTTCAGCTTTAGACCCATACCTGAAGCGCTACCACCACCGTTCTTGATGCTCATCAGAATGTCGGCCGAAGCGCCTGATATTAGTGAAAGAAATTGGACAATTAATTTCGGAACGGATCAAGGTCTTGATAGGCTAGGCCTACCCTTATCGTCCATGGGGCGTTGTTTGGCAGGAGGTCCTTACGTGAGCCAGCAAAATCCCCCAAACAAAATTTTCCTACATTGTGGAGCACTCTAAGGTCATAGGGATCCCTGGTAACCGATTAGAATGACGGATATTTGATTGAGGCGAGCCAACATCCCAAAAAATCAAATTTAGGGCCAGAACCTTTAGGGGCCGCCCCTAAAGCAAGGCCAACCCTATGGCCTTGTCGCCTTGGCCGGTCATTTTCCCTCCCAAACAAGGAAAAAATCACACGCAAGGCGTTACGACACATGTAAAAGGTTCGCCTTAAGACCCAGACAATTTAGTTTGCATTGGATGAGTGGGATCGTCGATTATTAATTCAAATTAAGGCGAAAATAAAACAGGAAAACTTACTCTCTTCGTTCATCTCGTCCGCCATTTTTGAGTCGCAGCGTCACTATTACATGGTTCACACAATTTGATTCACTCGTATCGCGGTGCTGTTCGGTAACTATTTGATCAGCCAATGTAATAGGTCTCTTATGCAACTTCTTGTGATAGTTGACGTACCCTGCTTCTATCCGGATTTTATAAAATTATGCGTATATCTTTGGATGGTATGTAAGATGGGCAAAATGTTCCGATGGTTAGATCGATTGATGGCCTTTTTCTATTTCATCAAATGTTCTATTTATCGATATTTAATCGATATTTTGCTTTCTATCGATTTCTTTAACAATTTGTACCCATCTGAGTTTTCGCGCCAATCGCGCCCCAAAATTCAATTTGGCAACGTCAGATGTTTTCCAAAAGTAAACTGGTGAGTGGTGATCACATTTTGGGAAGCTATGGGAATGCGTTCAAATTAAAATTTGGGATACTTTGTTCCAAAATTCTTAACTTACATTGAATTGTTTTCGAAATCGAAGTCGAAAAACCATAATAGAAGCGTTGTCGTTGAAATTTTTACATATTTTATGTTGCCATTAGCCGCCAGGTTAGTCGCTTTGACCACACCCAATCAGTTTGGGAACGATGAAACCAAAGAGTTGTATATACATAGATACCAGTAGAAATGGCGATATCAATCAGACTAAAAGTTCTGGACAAACAGACAGAGCGTCTTTATTGGGTGTTGTATTAAGTTTAGAATAGCTATTAGATTTGAAATATTGATAAACATTACGATTGGATAGTAGTTTTGGACTTAGGGAATTCATCTTTTCTTTCACGAATAGAAAATAGCATTTCATGTCTACTCCTTTTAGGTCGCTCATATGGCATGTGCTCCTTTTTAATGTCTGCCGTTGTACCGTTTTAATGTCGTTCGCTGTTTGATCCTGTCTTGTTTGTTTTGCGTATTGTTTGAACGCTCGACTTTTACAATAGATTCTGTTCCTTGAAAATGGACAGCCAAGTCAAGATGGACGAAGACAAGAAGGTAAGCCAAACTGATCGTGAATTCAAGGTCATAGAATGAACCAAGTGCGTTGTGTCTCATCGAGATTGGATACAACCATGCTTAAGTTGACACTACAAGTTGATCCGGATTGCGACCGAGGCAGGGGAGCTTTTCATTACATCATACAATTCCTACCCAAGAGCGTTTACTTCATAGCGGGGCGCATCGAGAATCGACTCTTATCGTGTTATAAGTGTGAATTGGTTGGGTAAACTGTTTGCCGCCAAATTTCGGGATCAGCTGACATTCTTTGTGATTGGCGTTCGGTTAGTCACTCAGATTGTGGGTTTAACAATCGATTTTTATCACTTGGGGATGTCGGTCCTGCACGATCCTGGCTTTAGCATTTCTTCGTATATGGGCTCGAGGCAATCTGTCAAAGTTCAACTTAACGATTCGTAAACTAGGACTCGTCGAAGCCTAGACGGTGGGCCTAACCTAACGTTTCCGGGTTCCATTCCCGGTGCTGGCTGTTAATTCGATCGTGGGGAACTGGTGTCAATCCGCACCGTGAAAGCCTGGCCAAATCACCCTCCGGGCGGCGATCTTTCGAGTCTATTTCGAGGATTGCCTCCATTAAATTAAACAATGAAATGAAAAACTTGATGCCAGAGTTTAATCCACGATTTGCCTACATATTTTCAGAATATTCTGCCTCTGGTGACCACGAATGATGAACAGTACCTGAACCTGAAGGTGATGAGTCAGGACGGATCGGAGATAAGCTTTCGAATCAAGCGACAGACCGCCCTGAAGAAATTGATGTCAACCTTCTGCCAGAAAACGGTGAGAGAATGAAGAGTCTGTCGATTCTTTTTACGCGGATTCAAACCCCTACTGAGGGTTGTCGGGCGAGAAAAATGCGGCGACTTCCTTCGGAATGGACGTAAGACGTATGGACGGGTCCCACGGGACCCGTGTTTGTACATTGTCGGGTACACCTTAAAGATCACTAGCTAGGTCAGAAGCCCAGGGCAGGTATAATTACAGGGTGATCCCAGGGAAGAGGGTTTGAGACGAATACGTTGGTAAGCCTCTTAGCCCTCTTTGACAGCTATTGGTCAATTATGTCGAGGACTCCATGAAACAATTGATATTCTGTCGAATTAAAAAAACGTAATTGAATTTTGATCAGGACTAAATAAAAGTTAAAATCTAAATATGTATCGATGACAAAATTGTATGGTTTTGTTTGTATTAATTTTATTTTCCCCCAATTATTTCTGTGTTTCGACTTGAGTATGTTTTTCTACAAAGATACACGCACAAGAGTCGTTGAGATGAACATTCTACCTTGCAAGTTTACGTCTTATTTTTCGTTCGAAATTTTTTTTTTTTTTAAAGATTTGTACATTTTATTATAATTACAATATATACCCGCAAGCAGCCCCTTTTACGGGGGCTAATGGCAGGGGTAATCATCAATAAATACTGAAAGCAAATTATCGTATAGAAATAGTAAAGTTGACCATTAGAGGTGGTGTGGCCAATTTAATTGTTCGTTGTCAAAAATAAGTGTACTTGTAATTCATACGGAATTTTATTTATTTATTGATTTATCAGGGAATGGATAAAAACATGGTGAAGTTCCAATTCGAAGGAGAGCGAGTCTGCGATACATCGACACCAGCTAAGGTATTTAATGAATGCTTGCTATTTTTATTTTATTTTTGGGCCTGATACAATTACCCATTTAATAATTTTGACATATGGAATTATTGGGGTTAATCGAATAATCTCGTTCGAACGGGAACAGGAAATGTCGTATTTTGTTGTAGTGCTTCTTGTAAGTTAATTATTTGATTTAAAACTTATATTTCCAGCTGGAGATGCAAGATGGCGACTGCATTGAAGTGTTCCAGACTCAAGATGGCGGTTGCAGCTGCTTCACCAAATTTTAAATGATAACATTCACCAATGAGACTTTCCAAGGCTGCTTGCCATTCATTGTTTGTCGCCAAATCATCGTTGTTAACTTACCATTTAACATGTTCATTTTAGGTAACACTGGTTTCTAATATTTTGGTTGAACACCTAAGTCATTTTTTGCTTGACGACAACCTGTCTTTAAGGCAACACGCGAAATATGCAATTGTTGAAACGAAAATCGTTTATAGCAGCGCAACCAGTGTTGCGTTACTGCTAGGTTGTCGTTTTTTCAAGTGGTCACCGCAGACAAATGTCGACCTATGTCGTTATATCATTTTTTTAAACTTCTGGTATTGGTAAATGGAAAATGTCGCATTCGTTTTGTAAATATTTAAATAAATCATAATATTTTTTTTGAAATAATGCGTTGTTACAACTTTAATTGTATCTGAATCACGATTTAAGAATAGCTGAACTGAACAAAGTTTTCCTTAACCTTAATTATGTTTATTATTTGAAAACTAAAAACAGATGAAATGAAAATTGATTATTTTGTTTCTTTGAGCTTTTTTTGTAAAATAAATAGAAATGCATTTTACCTTCTTCATTATTAGTTTGAAATAGCCGCTCTTTCTAGTGCAAAAAGCTTTACGGTTAGAACCTGGTAACATTCGCTACAGTAAACAAGCAGTCATAATGTAGCTAATTTAAGTAGCCTTTGTATAGAAAAACATCGTCTTTACGTTTTTTCTTGGAATTATTAAGAAAATTATTGGTTTTGATAGTTCTACCAAATGTTTTCTCCCACGACCCGTGAACGCATATCGCGTGTGTCATCAATCCTTACATTTCCTTGCAATGTTGTCAACCACAAATTCCAAAATCCGCGCCACTAGGTATCCACGCTATTCAAATGAGGGAGGTCATTTTGTTGACGGTGTGCGGGCCTTTTGCAACAGGTGGCTATGTGAACAGGTAGATCTGAGCTTCGAGGCGCTTCCAAATTGGGTGCGTTAACAATTTAACTTCATTGTTCGATAATCATAAAGCATTGCATCTTTATGTGGAACCTAATTAAAACGCGCTCCATGTAGAAGTATTTCGAAATCAAGGTGCAAAAGCCGCCCGGCGAAACAATAGAATCTCAACAGGTTGTTTTTGTGTGCGTGCGCGGTGTCGAAAGTTTGTCATTGTTTGTTTTCAACCCCGAAAAAGTTTGTATCTTCAGTTGTACGTGATCCATGACATGATACCCACCGAATAAGACACCGAATTATAAATTAAGGGGCTTCGCGAGTGAAAAAATCGCCAAAAATTTACAAACTTTGTGCTCAGCGCCAAACCGAAACAATAGGTTTCTCTTCCGCACTGCACTCACCCGCAATTTGACAGGTGGCGCACCCAGCGGGCCGAATCTACAAGTGGCCGTCCCGCCGTCACAACATTGACGTCAACCAACTGCCGCTTGGTGCGCGGCGGTCGATCGCACCCGAGAATCCGTGATTCCAGCCATTACCGCGTTGCCAGGGACGCCATACATTCAACGAGGTTTACGTTACGATTGTTTCGTTCAGCTCCACGCCGTCGCCATGCCTTACGTAAGTACTAGTTTAAATTTGTTATTTGATCATCTCATGTTCAAGAATTGTCTAGCTGGCGATGCCAGGTTCGTTCCAAAAAGTTTGGAAATCGAAGTTAAAAGTAGGCCTACCTTCTTCCCCACCCCCCCCCCCCTTAGATGTGCTGTGTGGCCAAGTGTCCCAACTCGACACTACACCCAGAGCGAACC
>JAUJYS010003183.1:0-13508 GCA_033995665.1 Melogona broelemanni | reverse complement strand
CTTTTGAATTCTATGTCCTGGGAGTCGTTTGTCTATATATTTTTTCCAAACTCTAGAAATTGTTCTATTACTTAAGCTATAATATGAAAATAAATATAATATTTACCGTGATACAACGTACTGAACTAAAAAAAAAAACTGAACCAGGAATCAGAGGGTTTCGTAAGCCAAAATCTGGTAATAATTGCGGTTCACATACTCCCCACACAGGGTCTGTGGTGCTGCGATTCGTATTCTTTTTATGTTAGTCGTCGCAGCGCCACTGCCCTATGCCGAGTATGTGAACTACACTTACTACCAGATTTTGGCTTACAACAACGTTTGAATCATCTCTCTGATTTTTTATAAAGAACTAAATTTTGAAAATGTGTAGAAAAATACAATTTAATCGTTTCGTTAACAATTCATATTGTGATCAACCTTTTCTTCAATATCAAAATTATACGAGAAATCCCCATGTTCCGTTTCTTTCCATTTCATCTAAATTGATGATTACCCACCGGATTATTTTATTCATTATCTACAGCGTATACGGGTCTAGCGCGGGCTTCCTTTCAATTGGCTCGTGCCGCGTTGACTTAGTCGAAATAAATTGGGTGGACACGCGTACTCGGCAAAAAAACTGCGGTCGCTCTTTCCGGGGAAGTGGACTAAAAAATAGGTGGACTCGTTCCGTATAGAACAAACGCGAACATGCGCCTACGGCGGATGGCCATTTTCGGACCAGCCAAAAAAAAAGGTGATTCGGTACGGCCATCAGCAAATATCAAATGCCGTGCAAACAAGCCAAAACGCTGGAACCTCAGCGCCATTGGAATGGATATGACTACCTAGCGCCGCGACGCGGCTACTTCGTGTAATACAGAGTACACGTATTGTTTATTATCCCGGTGGAAGGCGCTAGTTTCTATGTTTATCTATTCATAAAGTAACTCAACAAAGCGTACAAAATGCGGCACAGATGCTGGCAATGCCAATTTATTAGTTGAAACCTTTGATCGAATTTGTCACGGTTTATTTCATTTATTGATCTAAAAACTTGAATGGTTCCGCAATGCCATTTTTCCTTAAAAATTGATTAAATCTGCTCACTGATGATTGGTTCGTCCAATGGAGGGCGCCACACGCTATGACGCTATAATACGTAATATCGCTGAGTGTACATTATTATGAGAAACCCAATATCCCGATACCTTTTTAATGTATACCAGTACAGTTACTTTTGTCATCCTGTGGTGTTTCCAGATAATCAATTGGTATATTAGTATCGATGAACAGAGATTATCTAAGCGACACTATGGGTGGCAAACCCAACAGCACTCTTAATTGAAACTCGAAACCTGGAAACGTATGCCTACCGTGGTGATAAATATAATTAATTATTTAAATTTAAATTCATTTATTTTGGAATTAGGGAATGGTATTGTGGGAAAAATGTTTTGCGGGAATGAGTCCTTATCGGCCAGTCGTTTATTAGTCTGTTGCGTTCCAATTTAATTTTTATTATACCGCGGCGTATTGAGATCCTATTTTTTCTAATCTGTTTTGTTCGTTTTACGGGTACTACACGTATTGTTTGTGAAACAATAAGATTACTGCTTTGGTACTGAATAGACACATTATGGAGGGAAATGTTGTCTTATTTATTTGTGATCTTTATAGCCCGGATTATCGCTACCATTATCAAAAAGTTGAACCAGTATGTTGAGCTAGGCCAATACCTCATTTGTAGGGCTCGGATGCGATATCTGGCAAAACACTCACAAGTACAAAATTACGGTCACGTCGCCCCCGAATTTCTCGGCAGACCTATTTTTTGTACCCCGGAAGGAGGTGTCACCTCCGCCCTATTTTTCTCACTCCCCCAAAAAATAAAAACTAGTCTACAAATTATTCTCGCCGCATTTGCTCTTTCTCAGTCGACGTGCGTGCGAATGGTGAAAGTGTCTCGCGATAAAGCCGCAAGCGGCGTCGTTGCTGCGCAGCAAAAACTGCAACTTGCGACCCGTTAGCAAGTTAGGCAGGTCTACGGGGTGACGAGAGCCGCTTCTGGCCGTTGTCATAGCAACAGCACTATATTTCGTGTCGTTGTTACCCTTCTTCCCTCTTTTCACTTCTCTTCCTCATCTCGTCATATCATCTTGAGACTCGCTGCAAAGCTGGCCACGTTTTTTGGGGATTTTTATTGACCATTTCGAAGAGCGTGTAACCATAACTAAAAAAATCAGACAAGCTGCGTCACTTTTTTTTTCTTCCTTCGATATCTATGATACAAAGCGCTCCCATCGAAGCGTCTGGATGAAATAGAGCGTAAAATAGCTTAGCTTCTGGATTAGCGTTTGACCTAATAAGCTCGCTTTTAATTGTAGCGCAGAAGTAGCGCAGCACGGCTTAATATGTCAAGGTGCGACAGGCCTAACGTGAATAGAGGACCTGGCGATCACGAAATCCACTGACTGCGTATTAATCTCCAATTTTTTTTTTGTCTCTTTCTCTACGGGCGGCGAACCTAAAAATAAAAAATGACCTCGCAGCTGCTGGAAAAGGACAAGGTGAAGCGACTGGGTGCCGGCCACCGCGACTACAGGGATATCCAGAACCACGACTTCTTCCGGGGCATCAACTGGATCGACTTGGTCGCCAAGCGCATTCCGCCACCCTATCATCCTAATCTGGTGAGTCGATCCCTCTTCCATTATGACGGTGACGGGGACTGAACATCAAAAGCGCTAAATGTCAGAACTGCTAAACGTCAAAAGCGCTTATCCGCCAAATCTCATAAGAACCAATAGTGACCAATGGAAAAGTTTCTAAACGGCATTAGTTGTTTCAATGGTGCCTTAGCGCTTCTATCGTATGGCATTAACGGCGTATCGCTACTATATATGTTGCTTTCTGATAAGGGTTGAACCGGATTACTTTGATAAATATATATGATTTTGCCTGAATAGCTTTTTTTTAGAAGAACAGAAATATATATATATTTTTTTAAATAATAAAGAAATATCTATTTCGGTTGATAGAAAAATTGCAAGTGAAAATTTGCAAAAATTACAAGGTTTTATTGGTATTCCATTATTATTTTAGCGTTTAAATGTTTTCAATCAATTCGTACAAAAAATATAGTCAACATTCGTTCTGTTTTCCATTATTTGTTTTATAGTTATTTCTTTTCTGCGCGTTTAAACTGTTTCGTCTTTATTTTTGATACCTTAGAAAACATTAGTTGTATTAAAGCTGTATCCAACTGCATCCTTCAATGCTTCATAATAATCCGGTCCCGACTGATCACGCTTCACGAACATCTGATCTTTGCTTAAATATTCAGGTCTCCCCTCCCCTTCCCCAATCCTTCACAATCGGCCAATCGCACGTTCATCTAAATGTGTCCAACGCGAAGGAACATCCTTTTGTAATGCAGTTGAATTTATGATCCGGGAGTTTGCGCTTTTCTGGAATCCAGAAACGAATAAAACACGCTTTGGCAATTCCACCTTGAGACTGCCGACACAGCGGCGGCGAAAACCTCTTTTTGATTAATCAAAAATGTTTTTTTTTTGTAAGAACGGAAGCAAGTAGGCACAAGCTGGTTGTTTACTTCTTCTTGAGGAGGACCAAGAAGTGTTACAAATTTGAGGGCTAATTAGGAAGACGAAAACGAAGCCGTATAATGAAAACCCATTAAAGACACGCGCAGACTGCAAAAGTACTAAACGGATCGTATTCCGTAAACAGCGGTTCCGTTTTGTCATGAATACTTTAGATGACCTTGCAGATGTTCTCGTTAATCTCAACTTGCCTTTCTCCCTAATTCGGCGAAGTGCTTCGTATAATTTTTAAAATATTCATTGCCGAAATATGATTGCGAACTTGCCGCTGGAACCCGCAATGGCTGGTAATATATATCCGCACGTAAATCGCACGTTTACGCAAAACCACGACACCGCATGCGAAATGAGCAAGGAATGGGGCATTGGGAAAGAGTTGTTCCGTGTCGAATCGTGTTTGAAAAGTTGCCAAAACATCTTTAGAAAACGTCTGGTTTCTTGTTTATTGAATTATGGATGGCCGCGTCATGCGATGTGGCGCCATCTGACGACCAGAACATGGAAATATTTTTTGTTTCATGCATTTGTCTATTGCGGTGTTTTCTTAGTCAGTTTCGAAAACCTCACCTACCACAAGGTTTTTAATTATACAAGGTTTGCTTATGCGGGGGTAGAGCGTTCATTGGTGCGCGTCTTCTCGAAGCCTAGGTGGCGCAAAAACTCATTTTACATTAGTCCCCGCATAAGGAAACCTTGTATTTTTAATAATCTTCATTAAAAAATATAAGCGATAGCGAAATATTAAGTAATAAAGTAATAAACTTAGGATGTATAAAAAGGTCATTCAATAAATGGCCATTCGCTTTTCATTCATGGTCAATGGTCATTCAATTTTAAAATTAAATTAGTCTTAAATTAAATATTTGTTATTTGAAAAAGCCATTTTGAAATGATCAATTATTCGTAAAATATAAACATTTCAATGAAGCATCTCCTCTTCAATATTTGCGTTGGCCCAAAAACATTTACTCCCCCAAAGTCATTGTGCAGTACCAAAATTAGAAATGGCGCCCGCAGTTTCATTTTATACAGGCTCTAGTCATCCTTCATTTAGTGCTGCAGGTTAGATGTCAAACCTTTATTTAGATTCTGCCGAGTTAATGCCGGCCTGATGAACATTTCGCCGAGTCTTTCCTAGTAATGGAAAGCTTTACTCGCAATTACGACCTTCGGATAAATGGGTGGAGGGGTTAGAGGTCAGGGGATGCCGTCAGACTCATTTGCGTATGGAACTACGAAACCCACTTAGCGCGACTGACAACTGTAGATCCTCCTGGGACCTTGCATCAATGATCAATGACCATACATTTCTATTTGGAAATCAAACCCGGTTTGCTTACCATAAGTTGTAGTAAAATGAAGTAGGTGCCCTCTGGTGACGTTCCAGATAATTAGTCTCTGCACATTACAGATATAGTGATTAAAATTTAATCCCAGGAGATATTTTCGTACAATATTGTGGTCATTTGGCATTTTTACACTATTATTTATTTACAATCTATGTTTGTCATCACTGTAGTGAATATAAGGATCAATAAAGGAGATTCTATTCCCCACTGATCCCCTCGAATGAGCATCAAACATAGCGGTAATTACATCGTAGCGCGATTGAACGTAGCTGTCAGAAAGTGTAGAAGTTTTTTTTTCTCCAAAATCATGTTATTAATTAATGCCACTTAGTTCACGCATTAAAAAATAGAAAATGTCTATGAAATGATAGTACAAATGCAATTTTGTATCAGGCGGATAGTTCAGCGGATAGCGGGACCCGCAAGCACACAGGATTGGTGTTCCGCAACAGATGTTCCATCCGAAAGATGGAGAACCCGGAGTTTGCGGGACTGTGTCAAAACTAGTCACGCTCCAACGAGCAAAGAAAGGGGAGATATTGCCTCTAACTCCCTCCTTCCATTCCTTAGCAAAATATCACCGCCCTTCCCTTTCATCCTCATCTCCTTCGCCGTCTTTTTCCATAAGTTTTATGTCTCCGGGCGTGTCGGATGCTTATCCAGACACACGCTAATTATTATTCCTCTTGCGATTCTCTTTCATGCGTGCGTTCGTGTGGCCGCCTCGCTCTCTCTCTTCGAATCTCCTCTTCTCTCCTCGGCTGCCTGCAGACCGGCGCGATGGATCTGAAGAATATCGATCCGGAGTTCACCAAGGAGCCGGTTCCAGGTAGGCCATAAATCTTTCGTCTGCTCGTAATCTCTTTCAGCAAACCGAATCACGTACCGGTCGGGGAGCAAAATCGGTGCGTGGCGTGTAGTGGTGCGACTCTCGCGCGTCACTTTTTGAAGGGTTATCGTTTGGGAATCGCTCTTTAGGGGGAGAAAATCCAAAGAAGCGTCAGTTTCCGTCCTATCCCCATGAAGGTTGATTCTACACTCGTTTTTTATGTTTGAAATATTTTTTAGGGGGGGGGCTGAATTGGAAGTTGAAATTATTTGGTCCGCCTGTAATTGTATGGGGAGAATAGCAAGCCTGTAACAGTAGAGAATTGGAGACGAAACAGCGTTGGCGAACGTCGTAAAATAAGCTAGGAGGCGAGTAAACTAGGAGGCGAGTAAACTCGAATAAGCTAGGAGGCGAGTGCAGTCTCAGGATTCGAACAACAAATGGTCTGGTCACCGCGACTGGTCTTGTTATAAATTAAAAACAAATATTCTCTGAATTTTGCCATTCATTTGAAACTATTTTTAATTTTAAAAATCGGCCGCCTTATTAAAGTAACATATGATACTAAATAAATTATGTTGCCGTCATTTCACGAACGATTTTTTAGAAATATTAACAAAGCTTTATACAAAAAATAACTCTTAAAATATTCTGGGATATAAATTACTATTGGGGATTTCATTTCAGGATATCTCAAATTTAGCTAAGTGATTCCCTAAATAAACTATGCTCTTGAAATTTCATTTTTTTATAATTTAGTTTTGATTTCCTTTAAAATTAATTTTGAGACGCTCAAATTTAGCCTAGTTACTCCCAAAATCCATTATGCCGTAGTAGATGGTGCGTCGCTTGTTGACACGCTTAAGTTACTCTTTCGGTAACTTATCGGACCGGAGTTCAAACACCTGCGCGGACACTTCTATTTTTCAGTAAAAAGGATGCCCACGATGCATTTGAACAGAGATATGTTTTTTTTTTTTCAAATACGCTACGCTAACACCTAGAAAAAATATACCGTCACTCCCAATAACGGTACTAAACGGTGCATTCACCAGCTCGCCAGCTTCTGACACCGAATTCGTGATTGAATTAGATCGGCTGACAAGTGAAATCCCTCGGTGGTAGCGACGAATTTGCGCTCCCTCCCCCTCCCTCGTTCGTCGCCCACTTTTATCGTTCGTCGCCCACTTTGCTCCCCGCTCAGCCCGACACGGCTGCACTACTGCACTACTGCACCCGGTGGAGCCCTGGCGAATCGACACGTGCCGGGTAGACCAGTAAATATTGAGTTACGGGCTTTGATAGTGTTTGTACACACACCATCGCTGAAAAAAGGCGGGAAGTTTTGTGTCCACGAGCGTCTAGCCACGAGGCTCGAATTTGAGTACAGAGTCGAGGCCGACCCACATTTGCGGAGTGGAAATCAGGTGGGCCCCGGAGATGGTTGTATTACGTGGCGCGGGGGTAGATGAGTGTTTGTTTATGTATACCGGCGGGGCGCGCAGGCAATCGAGAAAATAACGATCAGGAATTGCCTCGGCTGGGTTAAAGGGGGGAAATTGGTGGAACATGTCCTCGCTGCTAATTGCTACAGGTTATAGGATGGGTGATTGGTATCCTCCGTAGACCAGCATCTTTTTTGCCGTGTTTCCGTAATAATTTGACGTGCACGTCTCGGTGACGTCTGTCGTGTGGGCATAAACTACTGCTTCCGCAAATTGTGATTCAATTTCGCGATAGTTAAACTCCAGTTATCGATAGTATTTTGTTTTTTTAGATGAGGTAATTGCCGCGCCGAGACATTATGGCAATATGTATGAATGCGAGCGTATGTGGGATTAGGATTGTGGGATTGGGACTTTTACCAGTAACTCGGGATTGAATAACGAAAGTCCGACCTGGGAATCGAACTCGGGATCATCGCACCCCAGGCGGTGGCTGTACCGCCTGGGCTGCGACTACCGTACAATCTTTGAAGTCTCATTTCAATTTTTTCGACAAAAATATCTAGAAAATCATAAATCAAATTCATATTTCAGTCTAAAGTATTACTTTTTATATAAGTGACTTTTATAGAAGTCCCTACCCTACTTAACGGAGCATGCAGTCGGGAGGATGCCTCGTCAAACAATTGTTTTTGTTATTTATGATTTTATTCTAAGATGATTAATAAACCTTTTTCAATCGAAAGGACGATTGAAATCGCATCCTTGGCTAATGGTGATGTGGCAGCAGCACATCAAGTTGCGGAATGAGAGAGAGTACTCAGTCTCCACGCAACACCAATTGATAAATGAGGGATTCTATGTCTTCACTGGAGCAAACGCGGTACAAGGAAGGGATTCCTGCTGCAATAAATTAGACTTGCCGTAGTAATCGTGAAGAGTCGTGTGTAGCGGGATGAAGTCTGTGCGTAATCGATGCTTTCTCTATAGTATATTGCGTAATTCGACCGGCTGAATAGCCTTATGTTCAAATTTCCGCTTTACCCACAATCAATATTTTATTTTTATACGAATATTGATTATACTAGTATATTGTTTATGCTTTTTTAAATCTTGACTAACTTTTAGTCCATGATTGGAAACCCTCGAAAATTTTCATCAAAAAAATAAGCCATCACAAGCCATCAGAAAATCAATATACATTGTGCACTTAATTCTGAAAATCTACAATGGTTGCTGTTCGCATTAAACAAACGGAAGCGCACACCTTCTACTCGTACTTCAGAATATCGTAATTTTGAAACTATCGAAGTATCACGATCGAATGTCCTAAGGCAAACGCGAACACTCTGCTATCGACACGGCAAAAATTAAACCGCAGCGATTAGAAAACCCAGCGGCAACCATCGAAACCAAATTTTATTCAGTGTGGCCTTTTGAGTTTTAATTCGATTAATTAATTTTAAAGTTTTAATATGATCGAAATTACCGCTTCCCCCACCACCAAATATATTTGAAGCCAATATAGCTTGCCTACGCCATCTAATGATAATGCAATATGTCAATGCGCCGCTATTTCTTTGTATATTTTCCGAGACTCGAAAAAGCTAATGCAAATCAATAATTTATTTAAACGCCGAGCTACGCGAAACACTTTATATATTTGCAAGTTAAAAATCTTGGAGAAGTACTTTTATTGTCCGTCGTAAAAACGCCGTTACATTGATTTCTCGAGTGCAGGCACTTAAAAAACACATTTGGAATGAAAATTTAGCGGCTGTCACTTTTTGACGGCGCTCACCATTATTCCAAGTGAAGAATTTGCCGATTGTGCGCCTAGCGAATTAATTTTTCGATTTTTCGATCGAACATCGATTTAATTTTTCCGTAGACCATCGGGATTTTTAGTTTTTAGTTTAGCACTTCTTATGACACGTCGTCGTCGTCTACAAGATTGGCGTGACGCTGACCACAACTACGTTTTTCATTAGAAATGGTCTCGCTGTTTGATAAAGGCGTATATGCGGGGCATTTTGTACTCGACCATCGGTCGTTGTCGTAATAGCCTTTTTCTTAATATCAGGAGACGCCAAAACACTCGTAAAACGCGTACGTGCCAACGTAAAAATGTCGTTTATGGTTTTATAGGCGCTGGGAATATAGCCCCCTTTTTACACGTCGGGCGACAATATAACCTCTTGTGACCCGATGGGGAATCGCCTGCGCGAACATCCGCCTCTTGAATCCCAACTACGTCGACGCACTTCACGTGAAATTTTACCTCACCTTTATGACGAAATTCGTGGGCTCGCGCACGTTTTCGAGATTGTGGCGCTCGCCGTGACAAGAGATAATCGGTGATGGCATTCGGTATTGTTTTTTATTTTAATACTTTAAGAATTGTTATTGCAGTTGGCGTTGCAAAATATGCCGAATAACAATGCTTAGTACGCTGTGTATACTCGGGAAAACATACTTGTATTTTAACTGTATGAATAATGTTACTTCATCGATAAAATAAAAAATGTTTTAGTATTGATTGGGCATGGGAAGTTTTTGATTCGTGAAACTCTAAGGAAAAATAGATTAAAGTAGCTAATTACTTTAATCTCCTTTGAAGTTTAAATTACTTTTAAAGTTTAAAAACACACACGTTTTTTAAACGTTGAACTGTATAAACTCTTAGAAATCCTCTTAGAAATTGACCAACAATCGTCTACGATATACTCGTATTCCGCTTTTAAGCAATTTTATCACAATAAAATTCGTCCTCGCTTAAATGCAAATCGTTGTAGATTATGTGACTAATTTCGTACTATACGTAAATCGGAAATCATTCTTGGTCAATCAAAGAAATTACGCGGGGAATCCTTGAATGCCAACAACAAATTAAAGATTGCTTTCTATTGTACGTATTGCTCCATCGAAGCCAAAGTGCGCTCCGAGAATCGGTAGAGTAGCCGTAGCCTAATAAAACGTTTTTTGGAGGCGAATACGTCATCTACTGTATCTTCTGCTATTAATGACGCGTCAGATATAACTAAAGGCGCATTGCGACGAACCGTTATAATTCTATAGAGCGCTACTAGAGGGCGCAAAAGAGATAGGAGGGCGTAACGGCGTGTTTGCGGATTCCGCGAGCCGTCCTCGCGGCCGAATATAAATAAAGATTTCGCGCGCGGCCCATTTATTCTGATTAAAAATGCTTAAGAGGGGAGAAGACGATTTGAATACAATGATGGGGGGGCCCCCAACAGCGCGGCGGCTGATAATGACTGAGGAGAATGGAAAAGATTTACCACATTTGGCAGAATGGGTCGTTAGTATAATATAATATGACGAGAGAGAGAGAGCGATTCCGTTGGTGTCCCGTGGAAACGTGAAGAGTGGCGACTAGAAGTGTGCGCCGAAACGGGAACGTCACCTAGCGGGGGATTTTCAACCTGTCGTTTAACACCAACGTCTAGCTCTTAAGGTATTTTTTGTGTGGCAACAGTCAAATTATTTCATTTATTTTTCTTTGTGAACGACAGTGTTGGGTAGGAACGGAACGGAAAAGTTCAGTTGTTAGAGACTGGTTCCTTTTTTGAACGCCTAGGTTCCTTCTAATTTTTTAGGAACTGGTTCTTTTTTTAGGAACTGGATCGGGGGTTCCTTTTGCCATAACCTTCAAATTTTTAAGAGTACAATTTTTCAAACTGCCTGTATTATTACTGTATTGTTACCGCAAATGTTTTTTTATTATTTTTTTAATCGAATGAACGGAAAAGTTATAGGTTGTTTTTGCAAAGGAACTTAGGAGAGCTTAGGTTTCTTTTTGAATTTTTGAGGAACCGGGAACTATAGTTCCTTTTTATAAGAGGAACGAGAACTGGAACTGGTTCCTTTTCAAAAGGAACGAACCCAACAATGGTATACGATACGGTTGTACTAAGAGTATAAGTTCAGTGTAAATCAAATGTGCCAAATTGTTGTCTTAATTTTTTTTATTCCTTTGTTATCTTATCAACGAGCTTAATAGTTTTGAGTGCAGGCGCCTGCTTCGAATCTTGTCATCAGAAAATGCCGTCAGCGGTTGACGCATTTGATCCTTGCATCTGATAAAATAATAAGGAAGGCTCTTTTGTGGGTTGATTATCTTTAGCCGCCAGGTGCCGCTACTTTCTTGTTGATTTCCTCTATGGAATAGCATGAATGACATGTCATCACGTCGCCAACCTGTAGACGATGAAATGGCACTTGGGGCGCATCGCATTTTCCCTCATAGTTATAGGCAAAATTCGATAGGTGTTCACGAAATAGCGTTCTGAGTTGTCTAACGCACTCCTATAGTGTCGTAGGTAAAGTTTAGCTTTAAATATTGCGAAGCACCGATGATGTCCAATGTTTTTTTTTGTTTTTTTTTAATAGAAAGTTCACATTTGGAATTGCACTCGCAGCTTATTCTTTTGAGTTTATTCAAGTTTTTTATTCAGTGGGGTTTTCAACTGTTGCTAAACGGGACATATAGGAAAATTAACGAATTGGCCACCAGTTCTCCAAACGTTGCCCAACCCGCGAAAGAGCATCACGGAGCTGTAAAAGCGTGGTGTGCCTCGGTGTATCCGACTTAAGCCTATTAAACTACTTTTGCATCTGACGATTCTCGTCAATTCTGTTCAATAGGGCCATTAGCTTTCGGCACCTTTCTCCATTCTGCGCCCGTACCAAAGCCCGCGTCACTACATATAATATGGATAATGCAAAAAATATTATCTATCGGGCTGAATATGGATCGTTACCACGGTCTATTGTGTTACGTGCAAGGAAAAATCGAGTCATCGTTCGGGCATTAGTTTCGGTGTATGAATCTCGCCTGGTTTTGAGTACCTGTGCCTTAGTCTTATTCGGTGTATACACTTGTGCGTGAAGGAACGAGCTGTAATGCCCGGGGGTGGGGACATCGGGGCGCAAAATGGTTTAAAATTGTTGCCATGTGCCCATGTTTGGCATTGCCTGAAATAGCTTCTTATGATCATTGAAATTCGTCTAGATAATTATTGTTCGAAAATATACGATATAATATTTTTTTAAATATTAACGTATGATTTGCGTTTCAATATTTATTATTGAGAAATCTTATTATATGTGGAAGGTTCTCGGAAGCCGTTGGAATTTAACAAATATAAAGATGGATGAGTTGGTCTTCGACCAGAGAAGACAGGGAAACGGCAACTTCTTGGATAATGGATATTACACTATTTGTTAATGTTTTGTAGACTTGCCAGATTTCAATAATTAAATGTGCTTGAAAGCGCATATTGCATAGTGGATGGCGCCATCTTGGATTTTCTTGGAAAGTCTTGTATTCAGTTTCAATGTAGAATTATAATCCGCTATTTGTTAAATGGATGGGTGAGGATTATGTAAGCATGTACGCGATGACTGAAATATAGTGAATTAGAAAATAAGTGATGTACCTGTAATTATACGTGCTTGAAAGCGCAGCAGTAGCTGTTGGAGACGCGATTTTAATGTACCGACTGAAATGCCATCGTTTGATAATCTGCACCGATGTCAAAAAATCGCGTCTTTATTAAAAGCCAAGCCTCCCTAAGTCTTTAATAGTTTAATTTGTAAGGAAATCTACTGTGGCATTAATAATTCTAGGATATATCCTTCGTAGACATTGCCTGGCAATTTACTGTGCGCATCTAAGAAGGGAATGGCAAAAGTTTAGAACATGATTATGTAAATATTATTTTAAAGAATGCCATCAGTCTGCGTTGTGCCGTTGTCTGAACAGTTGGCTGCAGTAAAAAGAGCAGTGTTGTTTCGAAACGCTAACGAAGTCTATTGTCGAATTGTTGATGCCCTAAAGTTTGCGCCAAGCCACTAACTCAAAAAGTGACAAATTATAATATTAAAAATATTTAAATTACAAAAGCAGCCGCAGGAAACTATGTTCGTAATGGAGTAGTAGCGTTTTTCGTTCGGAAACTCAGAAAGGGAACATACATTTTATTTTTTATATTTGTATGTGTCTTTTTTTTCCTTCAGGCGTAGGTACAACTTCTTGAGATCCCATCCTACTTATTATTATTATTGAAAATCAATGGTCGTCATTGCTGAAGTGAATATCATAACAAGAGATTATGTGCCATTCGAAAATATTTTGATCAATTGTGGAGGTGCACATTTTTACCAGTACCCCGGGGTCGAATTAGCCAATGTCTGTCCAATTTACAAGTCAGGGAAAAAGATCGATCCCAATAACTACAGGCCAATTTCACTTACA
>JAUJYS010003182.1:0-13508 GCA_033995665.1 Melogona broelemanni | reverse complement strand
ACTGTTCAGGATGAACCGACAACTTGTGCCACTTAGGCCTAGGCCCTCGTTGTAAACTGAGATTCTCGTTTGCTGCTTTATTTCGTGAGTTTTGCCAAAACTCAGTTCGTCTCTTTCCCGGCGCTGCACCGGACCTCGTCCCTATCGTTTTGTTAATTAATTAATTATGTTAATTAATTATAATGTCTGTAATTAATTAACATAACTTTTGCAAATTCAACCGAAACCTAGAATTATTTCTAATTGACTGAAAAATTAGTAATATTTATATACATTTTATATTTACAGTTCATCTTCGTTCATTTCTAGAAGCTCTCATTAAATTTCAACTACATTATGCTGTTGATTGTAAATTAATTTAATAGTAGTTCAAATTTACCGGTTCTACAGTTTCGATAATCGCGATTACGATTTTATAAATTTAGAAGAAAATACTTACGTCACATAGTTCAAATGGTTTGGCTTCAAGTTTTCTGCAATGATCGGTGCACCTGACAGACACAACAATGATGCCAACACTAACTAAAGCGCCAGCTAATGATAAAAGGTAGCGCATATTTTGTATTTTAATCATGAGATCACCGAACGATTCCCTGTATTTAAGACTCAAATAAATTTGGCAAACCAACAAAATCGTATTCATAGACTGTAAAACCTACAAATACTTGTAAATGCGTGAATTTATTTCGGTTGATAGTGTCATTCTACCGACATACTAGTACAGGGTTGCCATGACAACAATTGTGCCGTCGTTTATCCTCCTGTGACGCCAGATTCAAATTTAGGATATTAAAAAATCCTTAAACCTAAAAATAATCTATAAAGGGTTACCATATTTGATCGCGTTAGATGCTAAAAATGAATGCCTAAAATTTGGTGCGTAATTGCAAAAATAACAAAGGGTATCGTCATTTCCAACATTTACGAATCGATATTTTGTTCTTTCATGTTGCTTGCAGATATTTTTGCAGCAATTTTGGCAACTAAACCTAGAAAGATGAACTGACGCTATGCAACTGCATATGTGGGCATTAGGTATCATATTTAGTAAAAGTATTTCGCGTCCTGTCGAAAACCGAAACTAATTCATGTCAAAAACATAATACATTACAGTTACGTAATTCTTATTTCCGTTACACTGTCTACTTTAGTTCTTTGCCAGGCTGGGGATATAATTTTTGGAAGCTGCATTTCACTTTGCGTTAGATTCTCAGCGCTTGGCCCCACCAGACAACACGAATGAAATAAACAAAAATGACCAGTCATAGCTGGTGGATAACTGTTATAAGTTTAGTTCTTAGCGCGATTATTTATTCCTATTCTACACCTCAATGCAGGCAGCTTTTTCCGATCGACATACGGTTGTGTGACGTAAGTGTAAAAAACAGATTTCACATTTCAAAGAAATAACCATTCTAAAATTATTTGTTTAAAAAATTTTCATACCACATTGTGATGGTAATTGATATCTGTCATTTTAATTACAGCTTGAAGGATTCTGGTATTTGGTGATTATCACCGGACCAGTGTTTGTACGAGATTGCACGGGTTTTTTTGGAGAGATGTTTAATCCTGATCAAGGAACGTTTACCGTAACTGGAAGGTAATTTGCACGGAGTTACAGAAATTCACTTATCCTTTAGCGCAAGATTGAACATTTAGTTGTTGATAACAAACTACAAGAAAGCATTTGACAGCATTGACTAAAACGCACGGTAATAAGTTATGCGTGCCACTACGAATAAATTTATCGGCTGTTATCTACAGCGCCTTATATTGAACTGTTAATGATAAATGTTTCGAAAAAAAAAAAATTTTCAAATGAACTTCAAATATAGTAAAAAATGAACATCGGGGTTAAACTGCATGACCAATGAATTTTCCAATGTTATACTTAAAATGTTTCAACATTTGAATGATGTTTTTTAATTTATTTATTTTTCTAGAAAAGGACTGAATCCAACGTTAGACGCAAGAGTTACGAATAGGCAAATTTTCCTTTATCCAACTGGTATGAAACTTGAGACAAAAAAATACTCAATTGTTTGCCAACTTACCTCGCGCATAATTAATTAATCAATTGCTTGTGTCCTTAATTCAGACGGGAACTGTACTGGAGTTCATTCCTTCAAAGTTGCAGTCCTAGAAGATTGTTTCGTGTGCTTTTACATGTGCGGCCTGAAAAATACAAACGACTGTAAGCAAATTTATTTCAAAATTGGTGATTTATAAAATGCCATACACAGTGTGGCTAAAAAAAACATCTCCATAAATATTTTGTCATATTTTATCAAATAGTTATTAAATTCGTTTGAAAACCTTGTTTAACAAATATATTAATAGTACACAAGAATTTTTGAAAAATTAATTTAAAAAATAAAAAAATATATATAGAATTTTTTCAGGGAATGTTTTTTAAGACCCACTCTGTACCAGGTACAGTATTGGTATGACAAATTCTACTATTGAATGCAATACTATAGAATGCAGAATATTTTATGCCAATAATGTTCCGCTTCAAAAATGCTCCGCTAACGAGACTTTGGAAAATTGTACTCGTAGAAAATTGAAAGTTAGGGCAAAAAGGAACTCTGTACACAGAAAAGGAACCCCTGTTCCAGTTCCTCAAAAAAAAGGAACCAGTTCCCGTTCCATTTCCTACATAAATAAAAAGAACATAGGCGTTTCTAAGTTCTTCAAAAATGGAACCAGTTCCTTCCGGATGGTGGGGCTGGTGACGTTTAACCTGTATTGATGGTGATCCTTCCTCTTGTGTTTATTTTGTTTAGACGCCCAGTGTTTCTCCAGGAAGATGCGTGTAAGCGAAGCCGAGAGACAAAGAATGCACAAAAGCTTGGTCTTTTTTGGATTGACCATCGACGACCCTGAACTTAAACTGGTGGACCGAGCAGGATGTTTTATGATGGGAAAATAACGAAATAATACTAAACGCCATTAAATATAATTTAATACTATTCTCATCTAATTTTCGTCATTGATTATAATAAAAATCCAAGCTTTTTAAAGTTTAAGGCCATTTCCAGTGTATATCCAGTTTTCGTAGTGACGACAGCAATTCTGTTGCTTTGCTCTAAATGGATAAATACATACACATGTATTGCACTTATACGCAACAGCAGCGGATACTTCATGCATGCAGCATAAGCAGAGCTTGCCCCTTTTCAGCGAAAATGAATGCCGTATTTTTAATAGTAATTCCACATTTTAAAATCCGAAATCCTCCTCCTCTTTCAACCTTCCCCTCACCCCAAAAATATTTTTTTTTACTTGAATGTTTAAAAAAAACATCGCCTTCTGCTAGTAGCGAAAGTGTTTAAAGAGAAGGGAACTGAAAACTAAATATTATCAACAACGTTTTTTATTATTTACATTCATGAGTGAAAAATTGAATCAAAAATTATTTTACGGGATTTTCATTCATCCGAACAAAATTTAAAATAAATAAAACCAATTTCGCAGCTTGCATATTGCACAGTGCTATTAGTATCATATTTGCCTTGTCATTTCATAAACATTAAATTGACTTGTAATATTAACACAATGATGTGACGACAAATATTTTTCTACACTTTCATCCGTTATCTGATTGCACCTAAAACTTATTAACGTCTTAAACCAAATGAGATGACATCATAACTGATATTACATTGTACAGTTATCAAGAAGATATTTCGAGAAGAAGTGTGACACGTTGAAAAAACAAAAGATAAATTTCAAACTCTCTGTTAATTATACTACCATATAAACTCTCACAAATTAGTTCGTTTAAATGGCAAAAGACAGTTCTGTCTACAAATGAGCAACTATGGCAGGAAGTTCTAAATGTAATCTAGCGCCTCCTGGAGGTCAAATGAGTATGGAACTTCAGAAAATTTCAATTCATCGTTGAGGGTTCCTATTAAACACATTTTTGCCAACAACAATGGCAAGAGATGATTAATTTATGTTTGCAATTTTCAAACATCAATTAAAATTAAACCAGCACTTAAGATTCTTTTTTTATGGAAAATTTCTAACAAGCAATAATGTTTTGTAAAATCCCTGCCTAGCGCATTCAAAATGCATTTCAAATAATTGTTTATTTAAATGGTTTATTTAAAAACAATAAGTATATTTTTTTAAATTAAAAGATGAATAAGTATTAATTTTTGTCGTTGTAAGGATTCCATTCTTCTTCATCTCTGACACTGAATTTTTAAAACAGTACAGCAGATTAGTTTTGCAGCGAAATTGTAGTCACAGCTACTTTAGCTTTCTTGCTTTTAAATGATATTGATTTTATTCAGGATGCCGTCCAAGTTGAACTTTTGCCCTATGTTAAAATGCTTAAGCGCGATTCTAAAGTCCGGCGCACACAGTATCCATCATTGTTCTTGAACTGGTAAAACCGAAGTGTTTCCTCGTTGGTAGATGGCACGCGGTAAGGAGCAACCGACTTTACAATATATGCGAGATGCCGGTAACCATGGTTACGTCAGCGGAAAATTCAACTGCACGTGGCCATCTTCATCCATGACGCTAATGGTATGGCAAACTTTTGCTGGCGTCACTGTCGTTGAGAGTCGCGTGTGTGCGCGTGATGTGAAACAGCGATGTTAATTAAAAAGACACAATTCTATGTCAAAAGATGAGCATACATCGTTGAGGCCAGCCGACAACCTCACATTCTTCCCGAATGGTGACCAGCAGAGATGGTGGACTCGGGACCTCGGTGGTGGCCGTAGCCTCCTTTGGATGACCGGTCGTCGCCGTGGTAGTGGCTGCTGCCTGGATGGTTGTGGACTATGGCGTAGTGATCGCTGTTGGTGGATATAGATCGGGTCGTGCTGTTGAGGGTGGAGCCGCCCGACGGGTAGTCGTGTTTACCGTTCAGGGAATATCTACGAATAGAATAACAAAATCCAGAGATAATAAATTCGTTTCTAATTTGCAAATATATAAAAATTGTGACATATCCAAAAATATACCCAGAGTTTTCGCTATTTTGTGCGCACAACATTGTGTGTGGGCAATCCTGAATGCGCCTCTTTTTAAGAGCGCCAATTTTAAAGATTTCCCATTTTTTGCATGCTCGCATTGCTTCCATCTGCGCTGTGCCACCTAGGGAGTAACTCTAGAAATTCAATGTGGTTTAAACCCACTGATGGAAAGACACACATGGAAAGCACCAAACATAAATGACAAATGTCACCTGTTAAAAGTTTTGCCTGTCCTCGGACAGGCTGAAGCGCACATTTTTTTAATTAAAAAAAATATATACTCGAGTATTAACAAAAATTTTCCAAAAAGACACAAATTATCTTGGTTTTTGAAGCACTCAAAAGACAAGAAATTGTCCAGAAATTCAGCTTCTATTTTTTTCATGCTGCGCACACCAAGATGAAGATAATCGCAAATAGAAATTTGTAGTGGAAGTGAACAAAACATTATCTGTATCAAATTTCTGAAGGGAAAATACGAAGCCTATTAAATAGAATATTTACCTGGAGCCATACTGTGAGCCTGAACCCCAACCGTTTCCGGTTTTATAGGGATCGTAGTCTTCAATCACGGATGGATCTTTTTCGATCACTTCTTGTTTCGCGCAGGAACACGTTAATGCCGAGCACAACAGTATGTTTACGATGAGCATTATCAGGAACAACTGCAAATTGAAAGTCAATTTCCATTAGGAATCACAAATTCCTTACTCTTGCCCCAATAACTCTTGCACGCAATAAATTTACGAGGAAGTGCGAGTAAGAATTTAAAAATACATCAATGTATCAGAATGAAGGGCATTTTGCAACAAAAGTCCAACATCTTGTCGAATCAGTTAAAAAGGCAATCTGGTTGTACTATTTGTGTCAAATTGGCGAAAAAATTCTTCCCTCCCCTGTAATTATAAATTATTTGTAAGTTATTTTTTAATTCTAAATTGATGCAGATACTTACAATGCCAAATGCGATGCAGAGTCCCAATAACCAAGAGTATCGATGAATGGAGCAGTCCATTAATGGAACCGCATCTGAAGGAGATAATACAGATTAGAATCGTAACTTTGCATAGAAAATCATTTTGCTTTCTTCTCGCGCAAAATCCGGTATTTGAAAAATATGTAAACTCAATATGCCGCTGAATAGGCATTCGAATTCGCAGCATATTGAGTTTACATATATTGGAATTTCGTATTGATTGATTTGATAAAAAATGTTAGCACATCGTAGAAGAAGTACATGAATCAGTAACTAATATTCGATAAAAACTGTAATCCGGCTATTTCATTCTGCCATTTCATATCCAGCATTTAATTTCAATGTAAGCAGGACATTAATGAAAATAAGAGATAGGAATTATGTGACCGAATTTGCTTTAATAAAATGCAATCGTACAGATAGGTTAAGAAACAGTCTCAACAAAATTAAATTTGTGCAAATATTGCTAACCTATGTTTGGGCAAGTTAGGTCAATCTTATAGATTTCTATGAAATTTCTTTAGAATTAAATAAAATTGAGAACAGCAGCTGCGACAGTTTCGCCATGTCTCCACCAGATGGCGATGCATGCAGTCTTCCGCCACTGTCAATATATAGTCAAAATTGACATCATATCACCCATGTGGGCCATGTCGGCGACAACCTGCTGAAAATATCGAGTTCTCTTAGTCATAAAAAGAGCCAAACACATTTACAAAACTACCTGTAAACTAACTGTAAATAGAACATTCATTTGAAAGTTTTACTAACTTGGTTCGGTAGGTTCAACAACATAAGCAGATTCCGATGTCCAGAACTGAAAAGGCGAATTGTCCTCCACACTTCTACCCGAGGTCTGAGGTGGTCCTTCGCAGGTTTCCTTTAATTCAAAAGTCGGTATTCGGTTAATCACAAACATGGAATGAAACCAGGGCAAAGATTATGTTCAGTGTTGGGTAGGAACGGAACGGAAAAGTTCCGTTCCAAGGAACTGGTTTCTTTTTTTAGGAACTTAGGAACGCACAGGTTATTTTTATTTCTGTCGGAACAGGAACGAGAACTGGTTCCTTTTTTTATCAGATGAGCGGGAACTGGAACTGGTTCCTTTTCAAAAGGAAAGAACCCAACTCTGGTATTGGCAGCATGCCTACCTCCATACATGACCCTCTGCAGCCAGCAACCAGACAGTTGACGTTGACTAGACTACTGTCGGGAAATTTGAACATCGAAAATACAATCGCCTCCGACTGGTGCTTCTCAACATTGTAACCAAACCTCGACATTGTTGTAATGTCATATGGACACCTTCAAAAAAAGTAAAACATCAATTAGTTTATATTTAGTCTTTATGTAGCAACATTAATAGAAAATGGCACATTTATTTTGAAATGGAATAACTCGATTGCGCCAAAGTTATTCAATTTCAATATAAATGTGCCATTTTCTATTAATGATGCTACATATTGTTTGTGTTTGGCACGATTTTATTGCTATTTTAAAAGACAGGCAAATGTTTCCATTTGTCATACAGGCTCATATGGTGACCACCCATTGGGTCACCCATGTTAAATCAAAATAGTGGTGTCTGTATCATTATTTTCAGTTTGGATTTTTGTAAATAAATATAAACAATGTTCACATCAACGTGTTTTTCATTCATACATACCCTCGGCTGTCAGTCAAATTGACTTTTTCTTGGGTTGACGTGCTAAAACTGAAGCAGTTTTTCACCCTAAAGCTGAATCGATCTATAGAGAAGCGCAATGAATTTTCAGTTAATTAAAGTTACGTATCTTAAGGGTCTATCCGTTTGAACTTCAACAATAACAACCAGTTGCAATTAAGTGATTTAAACAAATTAAATTTACGTACCATCAGGATTGCTTTCCTGGATGCGAAGAAAATATTGACGTCCTTTGACCACCTCTTGCGTATTTTTGCCGTCTTCCACAAAAGTTAGAGCGAATCTCGAAATTTCGTTCCTGAAATCAAAACAGCACTAATTCAAAACTCCTGTTTCAGCAACAATGCACTGCCTCTACGCACTTCAAAAACCTCGATAAAATCTTTACTTTAATCGTAAAAATCAATTTAATTTTCAAGTTTTTTTTTACCTGGCATTGAGATAACCTGGATTACTGCAGCTAATGGAAAAAACTTTGTCTTCTAATCGCTCCAATGTCCTGTGATAGCGCACAAACACTGAAACAAATCTATCACCGTTGGCCTGCGGGAAATCAAGAAAAAGTAAACAAAGTTTTTCAACAAAAAGGTACAGAAAAATCATTCATTTCTAGTTACGCATTGATTTGTTTTAATTGACCACAGTGACAACTTTGAGGAAGGCAACTTAATCAATAGTTAATCCACGCAATTCTATAGAACTTAATCTTATTTAATAAAGCATAGTTTCCGCCATTTTGTGTGCAAAAATTGTTGTGCGCACAAAGTCCTAAATGCGCAGCTGCTCTATAACGCAAAGGCCACTCTGTGTCGTCACGATTGTATCAATATTCGAATGAAGCCTGCGAAAGTGCTGCCTGTCCTCGGATTTCAGGCTTCAGCGCTAGTTATAAGAATGTAACGCTATTGAGGACGATAACATCAGCGTCAAAATAGGTTATTACCAACCTCATTTCGCTTGACCCCACAGTCCCTGATGCTGTTAGCTTCGGCCATCACATCAAGTGACAGGGTCAGGTTCTTGTCGCCGTCGCCGAACACTTCGCAGGCGTCGGTTCTGTGATCCTTCGTGTGGATCACTCCGAAGAAGGGCTGATTGAACACCACGTTCACCTTCATCCACTGGTGATCTGTACATGTCGCCGTCACTAAAATTAAACAATGACATCGTTAAATTGATGCGAATACAGATGGTAGTTAAAAAGTGCTTTCGTACTAATTGTAATAAAAAAAACTAATTGTAAACAAGTAAATGCAAAAAGCTTCGTTTTTCTGATACAAACTTTCATTTTAGAGATGCTCATCTTAATAGAAAGTTTTTAATATTAAAAACCCGAATTTTTCAACAAAATTAATTAGAATAGATGCGAAAAGCTCATGCAAACTCATGCAAGCTCATGAAAGCTCATTAAAGAATTAAAATATTGGTAGTGATGACAATTTAATCCGTCAGTTACAAAAATAAAATTATGAACACAACCTTCGACAATTATGTCTTTCTGAATTGTGATAAATATGTTGAAGATTAAATAATTTTTATTACACTGGAGAACGACAAAAGTGTCGAAAGCTCATGTTTTTATTTTTGTAACTGGCGGATTAAATTGTCTTCACTAGCTATCAGACGTTTCCATTTTTCAACTAATGTTTTAAAATGTTGATATTATTCAACACTTTAAATAACACATAAAAAACACTATAACACTAAGTTTCCAATCCCAATACAGATCGATCAAAGTTTAATTCTGAATAAATAGAATTAACAAACTAGTTAACTTAAGCGTGAGAACGAACACTCTCTAACCATCAGTTACACAAAAATATGTTTCTACTTCTTAAAATAAATGTACAATCTTACAACGAGAGAGTGTAATAATATGGATACCGTGACCCTTAACGGCAAATGCATATATTTCAATCTCCGTTTCAATTGACAATAAAACTGAAACCTGCAGACACCAATAAAGGCAAGGAAAACGATTTTTTTCACTGATTTTACTATTTCTTTTTATTGTTACGTCAAGCATGGTACTGCTGTTTCACCTTGTATTGTCATGTGAGACCTATTCAAGATAAAATGTCTTGTAATTAAATATTTTATTACTTTACTTCAATAAAAAAGATCATGCACACGTATTTTGGTTTACGAATTCCTGTACCTAATTCACTTTTAATTGTCCACCTAAGTTGGATTATTTTAACAAGAAAAAGAAAAGTCTTTCCATACACATAAAATGAAAAGAAAAACTGCATTACCAATGCAATGTTCAAACGCTGTTTATTATACCAACCTTGAGGATCGAAGTTCAACGCTGGCTGTTCTCCTCGCACCAACTGCAAGAAACAAAGAAAATTATTAGCAAAAAAAGTATTAGCAGAATCTGTGCTCATGGTCAACAATTGAAATTAAAGATGGCTGCCAATTCACCCCCCATATAAAGACGATGATCCTCAATAAAGGCTTTTCCGCGTCAAATCGTGGTAATACCAGTCATTTCTCATTCCGTTGACGATTTCAAGTCGAATAGCGGTTTTCCTCAAGTTCTCTGCTATCAGCGCAGCAATTGAAATTAAAGATGTCACATACAAAGACAATAACCCTCATAAAGGTTTTCTGCGTTAAATCATGGTTATACCAGTCTTTTTTCATTGTGATGACGATTTCAAGCCTAAAAGAAGGTTTCCTCAAGTTCTCTGCTATTAGAGGAATCCGCTAGAATGCGCAACAGTTGATATTAAAGATGGCCGCCAATGCAACCACCATACAAAGACAATGATCCTCAATACCAGTCTTTTTCCATTGCGGTTCTTTGGCTTGTATGGAAATGATGTATGATAACATATCCGTGTAAACTGTCAGCCCCTCTAATTCGAAGAAAGGTCGTCCACACTCGATTTACAATTCAATAACATCGGGGCGTCCCTTTTTTTTGTGCTGGTCAATGGAAGCGATAGGTATTGCTAAGCCGATAAATGAGCGCGCTTTGGTTTAGAAGGTCTTCGTGGCAACTTAATTAATTCCGATGCGATTGTAGGCGCTGGGTGTGGTCACGCTTCTGCTGCCCAACCATGCGTGTTCTGCGGTCAGCTGTATTAAGTGTTCCCTCCCCCAGTTTTTCACCGATTCGAGTTGTCATTGGAATCAAAATAAACCAAGTGTATCACGATTATATTTTTCTGCAACAAAATTATCGAATTGGTGATAGAACTCAAAGGGCGCTATGAAGTATATGTTTTGAAATTTGCTTTGAAATTCCCCTCACAGTAGTCTCATAGCAGGAGATTACAAATAAATTGGAGAGGTCAAGTAAGATGTGCCCCTCTAATAAATGCTTTTTCGAGAAGATTAGAGGGGTGCAGAATCTCCTGTTGTGTTATTATCTGCAATCAAACGATTTGTATGGATATTTTGACGTATCCAAGCAAAGTTACAATGTTCATCTTCGATAAAATCTAAACTTATGTATGCGTAGAAACATAGATGACACAAGACGCACAAATAAAATCAATCGCCGAACTGAGACGAGCAAAACAATGAACGAGATTATCTGCAATGAAGCAACAAAAGAAAAAATGGTCGGCTGTTGATTCTAGCATCAATATAGTATTTAGCATTGAAGGTGGCAAAATAACTTTTAAGTGAAGATTTTGTGATAGATGGTATCAATTTAACTGACTAATCTTGTCGGTTATTGTCCGAAATGAAAACCGAATATCAAACAGAACAACACCGCAGATTTTCTTGTCCAAAAATTCTCCATTTCCATAAATTCTTAAATCGCTTTGATAGGGTGTGACTATCAAATGTTAGCACTTGATTAAGCTGTTAAAACTAGTTGTGCAAGTCATGTACCCGAACTACAGGTATCCCTTGCAAAATGTGTGGTCAATTTCTACTATTATAATATACATTGCAATGTGTTCATTCGCAAAGTGTGTATTTTCGTAGTGATTAATCTTTTTGGTTGGCAACGCCCTGGCTTCGTATTATTTGACTGCGTCAATGGTCAAACGCATAATGGAAAAGAAAATTTGAGGTTTCGACAAATTTCAGATTTATATCGTGGCAATTGCTTTTAAATTTGACACTTTTTCGCTAACTTGCATGTAATTTCGAAACTTATTCAAACTTTGTACATTAATGACGTTTTTAATCATATGAAAAAACATTCGAGTAAATAAAATTGTTTTAAAAAATAATATTACATGCACAGTGTGTATGCGATGAAATTCAATTTGCAACACAGATTTTTTTACAGGAGGATATGTGCCCCTCTTAAGGCTCGAGCCTTATAGTGGGGGACTGGGGGTACATTTTCTGTCCTCGAGAGTATCCCGATAAATTATAGTTGTCTTTCAAATTAATAGCTTATCACCGATAAACATAATGAATTATTGTTTTCGAAACAATATAACTGAATTAACAAATTATTCAGCACAAGGCCATTTTGCAATATTATGATTAACATGAAAGGTCACAGAATGGCAAATATCTCGTTGGCGTACAATGTGGGTTACAATTTTAATTTATAATCTTTCTTTCTTTCTTTCGATACTAGGAAAACCATCAATCCCACACGATTTCTTTACTCGGACTTTTGATTGGTTTAGCAGGTGGGCTACCTTTCAAATTCGAAATTGGTCGCATTCCACGTTGCATGCCGCGCTGGGGGCGGGAAAACGCTGCGTTATTTTTTTCTTGTCCTTTTTTTTTTTGTCTCCGTGTTGGACGTGTCTATCACAATTCGCAGTGCCATGAATCAAGTCTAGCTGTTGGCAGATAACGGGGTGTGTCGCGAAATTCATGAACATCATAAACGAGAAAAATGGGGGTGCGTTCATATTTATAATATGACAGCACTTTGACATTTCTAGCGCCAGAGCGACGGGTTCCATGTGCTTACCGCGAATTATAATAAGGAAGTGCAAGAAGGTAGTGTCATTAACTTGACAGCGTCATTAGTGTGTAGTCACTCGCGGGTGTCTTCTCCGCTTTCTAAAGGGCGCTAATGGGAGCAAAATTAGCTTGCTGTCAGAATTTTTTTTATGTAATCATCAAATAAGTAATCTTTAAAATTATCAAAACAAAATTATTAGTTTGTGAATGAAAATATAAGATGTCTCTTCCTCCTTCTTCGTCCCTACCTCTCTTGGCTTATAAACGTTTAACCGCAAAATGCTTTCGTTTGTGAATTAATTTAATTGATGTTCGTTAAAGCCCCTTCGAAAGCGGATTAAACACCCGGGAGTGGCTACACACTACAGTGTAGTGACGCTATCAAGTTTATGACGGCCCCTTCTGCCGTTGATCTTGTTACAAGCGACGTAGTCACGGGCTACCCAACACCAGCGCGACGTCCCATAGCGCGTTGTCTGTCTGGAGGGAAAAACAGGTGGCACGTGCAACAAAGGCGCAGCAGCACCATAGTGGGGGCGCTGATCTCAAAATTTGATCCGGCCGCGTCAAATGACGCCAAAAAGTGCTGCGTTCTAATTTAGTGCGTCCAATGGTACAGTATATGTGTATAAAATGTACTAGTATGTCTGACTCCACTTACACTTCTTTGAAAAAATCAAATTGCTTTAAGGTCACCAATATGGATCACGAGACCGCGTGATTTGAAGACGAACTGATCCACGAAGTTAATTTAGAAGAAAATAACTTTGTGAAATGATGAATAACACGCTTGTAATGTAAATAAAACGCGTTTTATTTACTTCGACGAACTTACATCCTATCGTCGTAGATTTACTTCTACTACGATACTATATTTGTACGTACCGATGGCTCAGTGGGTATGGCGGCATCCTACGAAGCCGACGGTCCCGGGTTCGATTCCCGGCGCAGG
>JAUJYS010003181.1:0-13513 GCA_033995665.1 Melogona broelemanni | reverse complement strand
AACCAACACTGCCATTGATGCCAAGTACGGGCGGTTTCCATCGCTTTATAGCGGAAAAAATGACGCCGATCGTCACAATCCCCTTTCTGGGATTGGGTGGCCTCCACCCACAAGCAAAAAACTTGAAACCGGGAAGACCACAGAAATGAACCCAGATAAAATAAAAACGAAAGGTACCTCAACAAAAGCCAAGAAGATCTGAATCTCCTTCTCTGTATTGGTATCCAACTCGTCGGCCAAGGCCTCAAGCTGACCCAGACCCCAGGATATGCTCAGGTTGCGAACATTGGCGGCAAAAGTGGCCGGAAAATGTGTCCACCGATAGACACGCGTGACTATGGAACGCCAACCCCGTGAGGTACACCATGAGGCGACCCACCGAGTAATCGAAGCCATAATGGCGCGCAGGCTGCAACGATTGCAGTAGCCCTGAAGGGTCCAAAAACAAGACACATGTCAGAAACAGAGCTATTGTGGGGGAACGTAGTAGCAAGGGGCATGAGACGCAAAAGTATATTTACATGGTGCCAGGTGATTAAAATAGAAGACCCGAGCCAAATGAAAACGGGGCAGTGCAATGACCGGGCAAAAACATATTAAATCATGAATGTTCACCAAAAAAATAGCAAAAATGAAGGGTAGACAGAAGGAATCACTTACACCGCGCCGGCGAACAGGCATGATGTAAAAAAATGAAGAAATAAATCTAGTGAGGTGACTACAATGATACAGGTGCTGAACCGGATGCAATGAAAACCAATAGGTAAGTGATTAGAAAAAATTGAAATCCAAGTAACCATGACACATAACAGAAATTAACCAATGACAATCCCAAGAAAAGGTTAACCAAAGTGTGAAGAAATGAAAAAGAAAGAGAAGTAACCAAAAAGCCCAAAATATCAACAAACCAAATCGCAAAAACCGTGAAATGTGCCCGAAAACTACGTTCAAATCGGCCGCCGAAAATACAGGCGAACGAATGAGTGCACACCAGAATGGTAGGGGTGCCACGCATAAACAATGGCGCTAGATGAGGCGACTGACCGTGGCAGTGATGCCAGTAAAGGCGCCAGTGCTGCCAGACGGTGTGCAGTGCTGCCAGATGGCGGCAGTGCTGCCAGACGGCTGGCAGTGTTGCCAGATGGGGAAGAACCATCGATGGTTGCCTGGAACCATCGATGGTGACAAGTAACCATTGCTATTGGGCAATGGGGACGTGCTATCGATAGGCTAGGGCTAAAGCGTGCCCCCCCTGATGGCGACGATAAACCGTATGGCAACAATGGAAATTTGGTATCGCTTGAATGCAATTAGTGGTGGCAAAAATCGCAATGTAAGAGAACATGGATTGGCAGAGGCCCTATCACCAAAAAAACGTGGGCATGAAGGCCTTACGAAAACATATGGTGAGGGACTAAGTGAATCCAGATGGACTGAGGTGAGAGATATGCGACGAAGCACTGTACGAGCAGCTGGGCGGGAACGATTCCAACCCAGGGCGCAAAGTGTCCATTAGGTAAGTCGGTCCTGTCTGTGACCAGGGGTAATTTATATCGTATAAGAATGAACGTAACTACAGATGTGTTCGTCATCGAGGAAAAAAAATTGTAATCACCACACAACAGGCTATCCAAAAAAAAATTGAGAGTCCTACCTAGGCGGCGTGGGGAAGGCACAGGCTGACCAAGTATCGCAATGAACGTGACACTGGACGAAGCGACGGTGGGTGAAAGGCCGGGAACCTAGTGCGAAACAGTGTGTTAGTGGAATATTTGAGTCCTCAATAGGATGAGACTGTAACAAATCACAAAGATACCAGAGCCTTGCAGCGCCATATTACAGGCAAATGACCGCACATAAAGACCCTGGCGAATGAGCAAGTTTGGGTAAGGACAACATTCCAGAAAACTTTATCAAAAGGAAACGAAACTTGTGCTGTGAAGGTTACCTTCTGGAGGCGTGAGAAGGTCCTGGAGCGTTGTGATTAGAACCAAAATTATTTGGTCCGGGCAAAAATTAGACTAAGGAAATTTCCTATGTATGACCATAAGGCAAAACGTGATATCGACAACGGACATGTCACAGTATGTCGTGTTTGGCGGTACGGCAGACGACATAGCACGTATAGTGACTAGTCACCGTCAAATGTCCAAACCAGACAGTGTAAGCTAAGGTGCTAATACCGTCAAGTATCGAAACAAAATATGGAGAAGAAAACGAACGGCGGGAAAAAAATGTATGCGCTTACCGGACTTTCCGGGACTTGGCGGGATGAGGCGATGTGTACTCTCGCGTAATAGTAATTTAAATGGATAATGCAGCACAAAAATGAGGTGTATATATAAAAAAATTATAAAACTGGCCATAGACGCATAATATAGGCTATAAGCAAATGAGATAGCAAAAGTGTGAATAGATAAAGGCGATGACGCCGGCATGATATAGCGCTGGCGTAACCTAGCTTCAAAAATTTTTTTAAAAAATAGCAAAAATGCTGGAAGGTAAATAATGTCCTGAGAGCTAATGGGGCATTAGGTGAATATGACTACACTCTACTTTCCTTATAAAAAGTAGGAAAGTATTTTGGGGGAGGGTGAATATATAAGGTAATTGCCCTGATAACCTAAGGCATCTTCGTTCCAGGGAATTGATCCTGCAGAGGCATTCGCAATCCCGAATTCCGTAACGAAAAATTCTCGTCAGAAGGGGACGTGGGGACACGAATCTGGCTGCAGACAGTTAGGTCCAAAGCCACTGGAACCTGGTGTTGCCATGTCTCCTGGCCTATCCCTGCATGTCCGATCTCCTGGTAAGTGATTTTTGTATTGTGCACCGCATCCTGTCCTAATGTGTGATCGTCGCTGTCAGTTAATTGTATTTGCCCCAAGGTTGGTTCTATAGTTTCCCATGATGTGTAATGTTCCGAACCTGCCATGTAGTCAGGGGAACTTGGAAACTCTTGTACATGAAAATGATAATCGGGTGGTGCATAAGGGGAATCGCCAGCGGAGGTTGAAAGCGCCTCACGTATAGCTGACGCCAAGCAATCCTGGGCCGATCCCTCACCGAAGTCTACTTGTAGTGCATCTGATGTTTCATTAAATATTTGCTTAATATGAAGTGGGGAGATCGGCTCCGGGGGTTTGGAAAAGTTACCGCATAAGTTGGACAACACCACTGTGCTGGTTCGGAGGTCCAGCGGCTCCTCTTGAGGTGGGGTGTCATAAATTTTTGTTGGAAACGGAAAGGGGCAAAATACCGGCGAGATGGATAAACCCTTGAGGGTTACAGTAATATCTCGCTGCTGTGCAGACTCCAATGTTGGGATTTGTGGTATTGCCACAGTGGTCGCTCTAACTGTTTTGAGGGATTCTGGTTGTATTGGCATAACAGACTGGCCCCCCTTTGTATTGAGTATGTATTTCCTTGCATTTGTTTTCGAGACTCTACCTAGTAGGGATGCTACGGTAGGGGGTGGGGACAAATGCGCCGATTTCTGGCCAGTTGCGGGAGCTGACTGTGGGCTAATTGAAGGAGCGGCCTGCAGGCGAAATGATAAGGCGATTTGACCGCTAGACTTTGATGTTACTGGTTGAAATTTTCCTGTCCACGTGATTGGGATGGAAGGACTGCGGGGACGAATTCGCCTAGCCTTGCATTTGTTACAATTGCAAAAGTTGACATTGGGTTGGTGGGGATAGGAACGACGCGCCGGCTGACGGTTTGAAATTGGTTCCGCCATATCCCTAGATTGGAGTTGCTGGTCACGGACTCCTCTCCTTTCTGTAGTCTTCGCCATGTATCCAAGTTTGCACGTACAACTAGTCCTGGCCTCAAAATCGTAGTGACACAGGTCTAACCGAATTTTGCGTTCAGATAATTGTGAGGCGGGAATGGACAGAGTCTCACTTTTTGGTGGCTGTAACTGTGGGGGCGAAATACTCTGTGCATTATTGGTTTTATTTAAACTTAACATGCCCAGTATCATAAGGGGGTTGGTGGAGTGACCATCCTCCGAAAAAATTGTCGTGGAGGTACCCAATTGGCTGTTTGTACAATCTCGGGGGTACTTGCCCTGTATGTTCAGAATTTCCGTCGAAACAAATTGCGTTGAATAAAGATGGCCTGGGTCAGTAGTCTGGCCACTTGTTGCCTGACAAGGTCCCGTCTTTTCAGAACCTGCACGTGAACGGGGGTTAACCATAAAATTAGAAGAGATGTCTTTAATTGCAGGCTTGTTAAGCTTGTCATGGCTAGTTAGAAAGATAGCCATCGGTAGAGGGGATGGGGTTATCCCCTCATTGGGCAAGGGAGGCTGGACAGTGACGATGGGCAGCGATATCACGTTACGCCCAATTATTGCGTGCATGACGTCACCCTCCTCAAGTCTAAAAAATGAAGAGATTCCTTCCTTTGGGGGAGGGATTTGCGTGAACTGTGACTGCCTAGTGGTATATACCGATTTGTGAAAAGAATCACCCCCAAAAAACTGTATTTGCTGCGCACATTTATTTGGAAAAATTTTCGTGACATCAGCTATACTATCAGTTAACGTCAATTGTGAATTTTTTTGTTCGTCATATTGTTGAACAGGCAATGCTTGAAAAAGAATTAATTTAAAAATTAGTAACCTTGGTTGGACGTGTTTTTTAGGGTTTTTATATTTCTTTGTCAGCCTTGCGGAGTAATTATAATTACAGGTGACTACGTATTGCACTGTTTTATTGGAATTAATTGTAATTTTATGAAAAAATAACTTTATATTGACGGAATTTCTTATTCGCAGGGGAACAAAGTTACGGAGAACTTTCGAATCGCCCTCGCAACAGGACGCTGTCCCACCTGATTCGACTCGAACTGCTGCAAAGTTTTGGCGGAGAATAGAGGGGAGGCCATCACTGGGCACGTCACTGGGCCGCACATAAATTTGGTGAATAATGCTGTTGCCCCAAACTCTCTCGTTAGTATGTAACATGTGCAGTCTCAGAAGGACGTGTCTTCTATTTATTTTAAGGAGTTTTGAAAATCTCAAAGTCATGCTGCGACCAGATAAGTTTAACTTCCTATTTTTACAATTTTTGTTAATTACGAGGCCATGGACCAAAAAATAAATTTTGTCTGAGACCACAACATAGTTAGAAGAAAATTTGATGCTTTGTGATAAATGCTTATCGTTATAGGTATAATCGTTACAAAATCGAATCACCCGTGCCAGGATAGAGAGATCAGGCGGCAAAAACTGGTACAGACCAATGTACGTATGGAACATCCAAGCGTAATAGATAAAAATATTACAATCATCATACCAGTGGTCGCGTACGTCAGTGATGCCGTCACGTTCTTTATTAAATTTCGTGCTAGGAGATAATTTTGAATTAGCATTGTTCTGATTGATAAAAAGCTTAACATAATAGTCAGCAGCTTGTGCGGAGAGAATCAAAAAATTGTTTGTATCATCGAGGCGCAAGGCTATAATCTGGATGCCAAATAAGATTTGAAATGCACCATAGATCAGAGAATAACAAACTGCGTGAACCCATTCATAAAATAGTATCAATTGATCCACGGACCTCTGGAACCCATTCTGATGAATTAACGTGTCACTGGGTGTGCTACCATTGGATGTAAGTAAATTGAGTGGGACGATTCGTGCCACTTGATTGAAACTTTTAGACTGAACTATTTCTTGAATGTGATCACGCTGTTTCACTTCAGGATGATCAACGTAATGTAATTTTACAATATCATTGTTAAAAATGTTACGCGTTTTCATGTGATTTGCCTTATTGATTATGTAAATGTTATGCATTGCAGAGTTATCATAACAAGGCCGAGGATCGTTGGAGCTGGTACATGGACAAATCAGATCAGTATTTTTTTGTGGTATGAAAAATTTAGTATTTAAGGTGTCAGCGTCATAAGTTTCTAGCTGAGTTGACTGTGAAACTCTAATTGCGTCACAAATTAATTTTAATTGAAAAAGTTTAGTTGCCTTGACTTTAAACAAAAGAGGCCAAGCAATGTGATGAAAAAATTTATCGCGATAGTCAGTCCTTGACTTGTGGTATAAGCCTGTTTGTTTCTTTAAATTTAGGCTATGATATTGACGCAAAATTGGAAAATTGCAAGGATTAACGTTAAAAAGTTTCAGACCAAGTCTCACGTAATCAGTTGTGCTAGTCACGTTAATTGTGATTATGCTTAAAATTTTAATTTTTGGGTCAGTTGTGTCACACGTAACATAAACTCGCTTTTCATAAGTCTGTAACAGGTATAACAGGCTGACTTCCTGTACGACATAAAAAAATTTAGTTTGCAGTTCCATTTTCTTTAGAACGCCATTGCGCATCGCCAAAGTTACACGAGGATACCATGGCCCGGTTCCTGTGGCTTGGATGACAGCGCTACCATTGTGAGATCTCATGGGTAAGTTCTTTGCTGTAATTTTAGTTATGCAGGTGCCCTGTTCAAATGATTTTTGTAATCCTAGGCTTTTGCATTTTGGGAAGTCAGTTTTAACATGAAAATCCACGGACCTCTGGACTATACTCTGGGGATTCACTTCGGGAATGCTATTACGCTCATTAATGTTGTTATGGCCTACCGAAATGTTTTCTCGTATTGTTTTCCTCATGGGACACTGTGTCGCAGTGTCTGTGTGTATTTTTAGGCTACCATTGGAAATATTCCGATAAAAGAAACGATCCGATGGTGCCTGGGAAGAATCATTTAATCTTATCTCTTCACGTATGTAATTATGCTGTTCCGTATTGAAGTAGAAAATGGGAGAGATGTTTACAGCGAAGTCGTTGGGATTCCCAAAAAATTTGCTTTTAATTATTTCCTCAAAATTATTTATTTCATTTATCGCAGAGCCGTCATAGGGAGGTTGTGAATCGTTGGCGTCAATATGCGGACAGATCAGGTTAGTAATGTCCCGTACGATATTGTTCCCATGACTATGCTTATAGGTGGACCAGTAACGGTTGGTTTTGATTTCAGTCACTTCATATCTACTAGTCGTCATATTTATTTTAACGTTGGGGTGCGCATCCCTGAGGCTGACAGGCCGCTGGATAATCCTGCACAGAGGGTGTGGGTCGTTTAGCCTGACATTTGTAAATTGGATTATTAGAAAATTGAGGTCTGCATACATGAATGAAATAATTAGAATGGTCTGAACCACGGACCTTTGTACTATTTCGGTATGGCGAGCTGTTAGTGTAATACTAAAAAAATAATTATTTGGTGCGACTGCGCACATTTTCTTTTTCAAGTTTATTTTCCGCATGACAATAGAATTTTCTATTATTTTAACGTCAAAGAACGAAAAAATAGCTTTTTGATGTGGAGACTTTAGAACACCCATAATAATGGGGTGGAACTGGCGCCTCTGGATTAAATTAGCATTTCTATTCTTCTTGTTCATGGATGGCTTTCGCAAGCGTTGCGGTAACGCTATATTAAAATCACCGTTGGACAAGTCACCACTGGGAAAATAATTGTCTGCATATTGCTGAGGTTCACTGTCGTTGTGCAATTTCGTACTACTATTGAATGTATTGAAATCAAGTGTGGCTATCCGTGATTCCTGATCAAAGTTGTTAGATGGAATCACCTCTCGTATGTGGATATACTGTTTCGCATCTGGTTGTACAATTACAGTGATAGGATAGTTTACGAAATCATTATTTAAAAATTTGGAAGTTTTAAAGTGATGTGCTTCATTAATCGTATGATTTTTATTTATTGCAGAGGTGTCATAACGAGGATGTGGATCGGTGGTGCTACTACGTGAATGAATTAGGGAAGTATTCTCCCGTATAGCGGTTTTAACGTATATTTTGTTATTGGGCGACTGGCAGATGCCAGTTTCAATGTTCCTGGTTAATCTATCGTAGCTGTGATCGTTTCCTTTTTTTGAAATTTTGATTTTGAACATGTAAGGATTTTTACGATTATTTTTAACATCGCTTTTAATAGCGCACATACCACTGTGTTCAGTTCGTCCATCTAAATTACCCTGGTGGCAACCACTGTTTAATTTTAAACCATTAATTCTAAACATGTAAGTATTTTTGCACGCATTTTCAAGAATGTATGTATATTCGACTTCAGGAACCGGACTATTTTCTTGCAATTGGCTGAAGGCTGGCTTGGTGCCGGGTTCGAAAGAATTTATTTTAATTGTGCAGGTGAGTTTACCGCAAGTATGTGAATTTATTTTTGAATCTGGGAAAATTTGAGTTGTCTCTTGAAAAAATTGATTTTGATTCACATTTATTTTATTATCAGACTGTTGAACAAATTCTTTACTAATAAAATTTTGACTCGTATTTTTATTGAAAATATTTAAACATGAAATCGAAACATTCGACGCGGGATTATTTTGTTGTCTCGCATTTTGGACGTAGCCTTTAGTATATTGTACCATGTTAAAATTATTTAAAGAAACCTCCGGACTTGTTTGTGCCGGTTTATCGTACGACGAAGTGTTTATTGAGGAGGGTGAATAAAATAAATTTTCTTGACAAGCAAGTTCTTTCAAAGAATCTATTTCTAAACCAACCTCACGTGCTCTATCTCTCAAGCTGGAAGACTTGCTTGTTTCCTCATTGAAAAATTTTTCTTGCCATTTCCAGGTTAATGCGGGAGACATGGCGCGTGCTTGGTCATCGAGCTGTATTGGAGAAGGTATGTTTCTCGATTTCTCTGAAATTTTATTGGCTTTCCCAGGTGAACTTTCAGCTGTCTCAGGGTAGATGAGGAGCGCTGAGGCACTTGATCGTTCAGTGGGGGAGCTTTCAAAAACCAAAAAATGATCTGAAAGTCGTCTAAAATTATCTCGTAAATATTGTGACAGCGTTATGCCATCGCAACTTGCACCAGATGGTGGATGAGAATGGCACGATAACTTCAGAGAAGTATATTCTGTACCTGCGGTTGAAGCATTGCCACCGTCACCTGAACTGGTGGCTGCAATTTCATCATTAACCCCTAAATCTCTAGCGCAATGTGGTATGCCCATGAGAATATTAGGAAGTTGCTCTCCGCTTGGATTTAGAATAGTTGAAGGTTTTGAAAAAGTACACGAAAGACTGTCTGCGTCATTATTAAGCTTGCCAGATTTATATTGACCAATATAGTAACACATTTGCAGGGTTAATTTCCAACGTGCAAATCGGTTGTGCGGATCCGGCGTGCTATTCATCCACCTAAGCGCCTGATGATCGGTCACTATTGTGAAGAATTGCTCGTAGAGATATGGGCGTAGCTTTTTGACTGCCCACACCACGGCGAGGCTTTCGCGCTCTGTCGTGCTATACCGGATATCCGGGCCGACCAATGTATGACTGAGGCACATAATTGGCTGTTCACCTTCCGTGCGCTGGACTAGAACTGCGCCAAGGCCGGTATCACGAGCGTCGGTGTGTAGCAAAATGGGCCAATGCGGGCCAAAGTGACGTAAGGGAGGCGGCATAGTTAGCGCTACTTTCAGTGCCTGAAAGCTCGTTTCGGCTTCGTCATCCCAGATAAACGGGTGTTGATCGCTAGTCAACACTCTCATTCCTCTCGCTTTGTTTGAGAAATCGGGTACGAAGCGTCGGTGATTGTTAGCTATGCCGAGAGAAGACCTCACATCTCGCCTGGTAAGTGGAGTCGGGAAGTCGATAATGGCTTGAATTTTATCCTGATGTGGTTTGATACCATTACCGTTAACTGTAAAACCTAAAACTGGTAGTTCATTAAGCGCGACTAAGCATTTCTCAGGCTGTTTGAGCTGTGCGCTGCGCAGTTTGTCAAAAGCTAGGCGTAGCCGTTCTAGGTGTTCGTCGAAATCCGTTGAGAAAATGATGGCGTCGTCTAGGTAGACGAAGCACACCGACCCTTTTAGACCGCCATGCACAGCGTCTATTGTTCTTTGGAACGTGGAGGCTGCGTTTGATAGCCAAAATGGCATGCGTTTGGATTCATAATGGCCGTCTAAGGTCGAAAAAGCCGTTATTGGTTGTGCTTCAGTGGCGACTGGAATTTGCCAGAAACCACTGCGTAAATTTACCGAGGAAAGATATTTAGCTCCGGCAAGGCGAGCTATAGAGTCGTCGATTCTGGGTAGAGGGTAAATCCCCACCTTTTTCTTGCTTGTTTAAGCGCCTAAAATCGATGTAGTCTAATGGATCCAACCTTTTGTGTAACAATGATGACTGGTGACGCCCACGGGCTAGTTGATTCCTCAATTACTTTAGCATCTTTCATTATGTCTATTTGTTTAAAGCCAGTTTTGATAAAAGATATTTTGATGATACCTAATGAGAACAAAAGAGCAAGCTAGCTGGAGCGATAATTCGCAAGCAAATGACGCAAAAAGAAAAATCAGGATTACGCAAAAAACAAAATCTGCCAGGTTATTCGCATACATAAAAATTTTTAGAAAAAACAGAACACTCCTGCCTTACAATTCTAATAGTTCGATGTATCGAAGAACGTAAAAAGCAAAAATTGAATTTTCGAAAAACTGTAGAAAAAATTGAAGAAAAACTGGAGTGACGAACAAGAAAATGTTTTACGATTTTCTTGGTCAGAGGTTGTTGAAACTTGTTATTGCGGGGCTACCGTCTTTCACCCGGAACAATACCAAGCTCTCTGATCTTAGACTTAAAATTGTGCGAAAAAATTAGTCGAGAAAAAAAAAATTTGTTCAAAAAGAAAAAGTTCAGGAAAAAGTGTATTCGAAAAATTCAAAACGTTGCGTCTAGAAAAAAAAATTTTGTTCGTTGAAATTGTTCGCAAAAAAAATTGAATGTTTATTTTTTGTAGATCAAGTTCGTGGAAGAAAATTAATGTTTGACGTCCGTCTTAACTAATCACGAAAACTGTTCTGTTTTTCTATAACACTTCTTCGTAGATGTGATCAATTTGTGCGGCGGACTTATCTGCTGCGTCGTTGGTTGGTGGTGGAGACTTGGACCGTGTTGCCGTTGTCGTCGACGTTGTCGTTGTCTTCGAAGACGTGGATGACGTGGATTTTGTTGACGTCGATGTTGTCTTCTCCGTCGTAGTCGTGATGGTTGTTGACATTGGTGAGTAACGACAGTGGTGAGTCTCGATGATCCGTGAAGACTGGTTCAGGCCAAAACCAACGGTTGAGTTTTCCTTGAATTCGAAGTTAAAACAAGATCATTTCGCGAAAGATGAAAATCTAATGCCTGTGGATGACCTCGTAATTCTTGTTTTGAAAGTTATCGCAAAATTAGGATTCTTTCTTTCACATACTCAGTAAGAAGTTCGGCTGGTTTGGCAAATTTATTATTGTTATATTTGGAGCGAACATAAGAGTCGCTTCCTGAAACAATTGATGTAGTGGCTCAGCGGCGATAATCGTGCTGTAGCTATTAATATGCCCGTTGGAAAAATTTGTTAGCGAACTATAATATGCGGTATAGAAAGTGGAATCTGGGATTGCAATGAAAAGAATTACCGTAAAAGGTCGAAGGGTGAATGAACCAATTGTAGTCATTCGTGAATATCAAATAAATTGAAAACGGAGTTTTTATTTCAAAATTCAAAATTCAATAATTAACGAAGTTTTAAATTGGTGAAATAAAGGCAAATCTTAATTCTCGAATTATAGACAATGTAAACGATGTTGAATGCGAGAAACGTCGTTGCAACGCTTCATAACAGTCATACGCAGACCGTAATTGTCGCCTAAATAATTCAAGAACTCAGCTGTGCACTCGATGCGTATTAGCGTTTCGCAGCGAAAAATTTGATTAAATCGCGAATCGTAGACGCTATAATAAATCGTGTAGTATGGTGTATCTGTTACTCGCATGAATAACAGACAAGGACTCAGAATGCCAAAAGGGTTTTCTGACATTCATAAAAGAAGTTTGGTGAAGGGCGCAGTGGAAAAGCGTTTTTCTGTAATTAGATTGAAATTTTAAATTTAACATAAAAAAGTAGTGGATCGATGGTTGTAGTGCCGCGTTTTCCGCGTTTATGGAATTTCAAATTCGCGGTTTTAGCAGCAAAAAACCATGCCACTCTGCTACCATATTTACTTAAATTTCTACAACGTCAATTCAGAGCAACACTATTATTATGTCACGATTCAGTTCAAACTTGGCGCGTAGATACTGTAGAGTGGTCACACAGCCGCGCGAAATACAAATGAGCTGCTTGAGACCTGCACAAAGTGGCGACGAGGCTGACACACTCTTGAACCTTGTCTTTTGCCTTGCGTTGCTGTGCTTGAGTCTTTAACACTTTCAAATGTGGAGACTGTAAATCGTAACAGAATAAAAATTGTATTTTTGAATTAGTAAAAGAGCAGAGCTAATAAGTTGATTGAAATTGTAGAACATTGAACGTATTATTCACGACAAGTGTTTATCGGTGATGGCCGAAAGACCTGGACACCGAAACTCGTCGTATAAACTTAACCGATTTGAACTTTAATAAACTTTTATTTTAATTGTAGATTTCGGAAATATGTTGTTTTGTTTCTTATGTGGTAATCTTTGCTACACAAAATAGTTTGAGTTTATTAATTTGTTTGGTTTAGGTGTGGAAGCGTGATAATTATGTGGATCTAATAATAGAGTAGTTTTAAAAGTGTGGATCGAATTTAATGAACAGTATAATTTTTGAGTGTGGAAGCGTTTGAATGTGGATCTCAATAATTGTGTAAATTATTTTATTAGTGTGGAAGCGTGGAAGTGTGGATCGATTTAGAAAACTGAAAATTAATGCTCTGGTTTTTTATATTTTAAATAGGTGGACTTGTCGTGGACTATACCGCTCTTTCCTAAACGGTGGCGAAGTCACAACTTCAATTATATGTTGCGCCTTCTCGTAGGCGGGAATTTCTTTGGCAAATGGTAAGCTGTAAACAATTTTAATTATTATTAGCGTACTCACCGGTGATGAACCTGGGCGGGATGGACCTTTAGAGAAAACTTTATAACAATGCTGTAGCTCTTTAATTCTTTTAACGTGGATGCTTTTACTTTATTCTTTTATCTTTACTTTTCTTAACCTGTGTGCTTGAACGACCTGTATTACAATGGTGTACGGTTCATTAGACGAAAATCTGAATAAGTTTAAACATCAATTTACCATGCACCGGACTCCATTGTAATTACCTGAAGAACTTTCCTTAAAATCTTTTATAGAGAAGAAGTTACTATTTGTTATTTGCTTTAACCTTTATATCTGGAAATACTAAATTACAACAAAGTTCTGTATATTAAAATGTTAAATACTGGTTGACGTTAAAGTCAAACAGTAAACAAAAATAAAGGTATTCAGAGAATTGTTGCAATTACCGTTTTACTTTAATCTTTACTTGTTCCTTTAAATATCTTTTAATTTATACCACACGCAACGGCGTCTCGATTTGTGGTTGCTTGCTTTAATGCCCACTTGGAATATGCCAACTGGCGGGGACTTTTATTGTGATGGGCTGAAATCTGTGTTAAGAATATAATGATAAGAATCCCAGAAATGA